>CALYDF020009876.1:0-10473 GCA_944474145.2 Dicrocoelium dendriticum
GTAACAGATTAGTCTTTGTTAATTCGAAAGCACTACCCAGGTCTCGTTGCATCAAGTCGTGATCTTCCAGAGTACTGACCATCCAACACATTATAACGTCATCGGCAACAGTCAAGGAATTCGACTTTATAATACACACTATGATATTGATGAAGACCAAGAATAAGCGTTGCTCAGGCTCTGATCACTGTGAATCGCCGCAGTCCACCTCAGTCGGATCAGTCAGCAAGCAACTATAGCCACTAGTTAAAGAAGGTTTCTGCTCCATCCAGGTACTGGTTTCCCATATGTTTACGTCGTTTGGAAAAGGATGTAGTGATCTAAGCGGCCGATGGCTTTAGCAGAAACGTGCTGGATGTCATTGCGTCCGGTCATACAATCGCCTGTTGCGGTTCGACCGCCACGCGTAATCAGTAGTTTGGTAGTACGTGACCAAGTTTAACCGAAATAATGTAGTTCTGGTGACATAAAGTTGGATCTTTTTCAATAGCTGCATTCTCTTCACTGTAAGTACATCCATTTACGGAGATGAGTGCTTGGAAGCCAAACTTCCCTCTTGTAGGCTATTCACATGATCATACGGTGGCATTTACGCAACTAAACCTTTCCACGACTAACTGTTTATGCAATAATTTGTCCTCACAGACAATAGAGTGCAGCTCTTCTACCTCACTAACTCCTTTTTACTTTACAGTGCCAGGTTCCGCTTTATTCGCAACGCCTCATATTTCCATTACTTCTATGAGCTTCTAGGTTCAGCTCCGAATGAAAGGTTTTGCTTTTAGAAAATGGGACCTGGTTTTCGACATGGAAATGATAGGAACACTGACTTTTTCAGAAAACTTCACCCGTATGTTATTAATAGGATCGTTGTCCAAATTCTTTCAGGTAGCCGGTCTAGCTTGTTTGGTTAGTATGTCGGAATATGTGATTGTACAATACAAGTAAATACGTTTGGTTCGATAATCCGCGTAATGCACATATTCGTTACGTATTGTGACGTTGTCATTCAGATCTTATAGACCTTAGATCTCCTGCTGTTTGCCTATTCATCATGAGTTGGTCGTTCGTGAACATTAGCTTTATTTATTGATAGTTCGTTTCTTTGCCTAAAGATGGTGGGCGAACTAACTTGAACAAAGAGCGGAATGCTTGCAAAATCTCGTGCAGGCTAGACATAAGGAACGCAATAGCTTTTGCCAGATCTACGGGATCGAGAAAATTGCAGACACCTGAGGTGAGCACACGGCCGTTTCTTCGTCACAGGACCCTTGCAAATGTTAATGTCAGGAGTTTGTTCATCTCTTGGGTTGACTTTAGTGGACAATGAACAAATGCCACAAGGCAGATGTCGTGACATCTTAGTCGCAGACGACATCAGAGTTAGTCTTTGGTCCGTGTTTCCGCATCATTCACCTTTTCGCAATAGAGGCACCGCTATATTACAGAACTATCCCACCTAGTTTGCTGATATGGTAGTTTCGAGCAGGTAATAAGTCCTCTATCGCGACTTCAGCGTCGGTATTAGCTGAGTGCAGCCAAGTTATAGTGACAAAAATGCGATCCCAACATTTGATGCCTGACGAAGACGCAGTTCAGCAAGCTTGTTGAGGAGGCATTGTGCATTTAAGTACCTATAGGAAACATTTACAATATCATTAGTGATTTAAGAGTCCTGTGTTTTGAGCGTGGTGTTGTGCTGCGTGCAGAATATAAGTCATCATACGTTTTTTGGTGCGACAGTGACGAGTTAATTTGTGTTAAATCCAGCAATCCTATCATTTCCTCCTTACCTAACTCTTTTTGCTCTACATATGGCGAATGGATGAGTAGTCATATCCGAGACGTTTTCGGGTAGTAAATCAATCCGGTTTTCAGAAGTTAGTCTGCTGTGATGCGCATGTAAGCATTACGATCCCCTCCTTATGGACATCTCTTTGGATAGAAGTACCACCTTGGAAATTGCGTTATTTGCCTCTTAATTTATGAAAACGAGTAAATCCTAGATCAGCTACGCCACGGCCGTTTCCAAGGATAGGCTGTCTGGAAACTAGCAAAACTGGTTCTGGTGGTGCGTGGTCGTTACACACTTATCATGTCCTCTAGCGGAGTGGAAATTCCAAACGGATAGTCTTGGCTACATATATTTTCCGGTAGACTACCAAGCTTTGCTTTAAAGTTCCAAGTTCGCACTAGAGAATTCCTAGGGAGATAAGCACAGTACCATTTTATTCCGGAGACAAAGGAAGTCTGGCAAACCTTATTCTGCTTAACTGGCGAATTCAGCACAAAGCAGTGAAATCTCGGTTCGCAGCAGTATTTTCAGTTTTGGTGACTGGTGACCCTTATGACACTGGTGGACTTAGCCACAACAACCAGAACGTTATAAATGAAAGTCCACTGGCCCACGTCTTCGAGTTACTTTACTTTTACGAAATTTGGCGTCGACCTTGAAATGTTTGTACCCATAACTGACGGTACAATTTTATTCCCCTTTCAGTTACTTGTGCTGCCTTGGTTGAGCTTGATTGCCCCGATGGTCTGCGTAGAATCGGTGGTGGTTGTGCACGTGCAACTTCATCATTTTCCTCTTTCGGATCTTGTTTGAGTAACTGAATGCCTAAATTTGCTGATGTACTTGGCAGTAACCATCGTTCAACCAGCACTTGCGTCAAAGCCGCTTGGACATTTCGGAACAGTTCTGTTGGTGGACGACGCCTTGGTGATAATTGTTTCAATCAAACTGAATGTAGTCGTTTGAAGAATATCTAAGTCACCGGGGGTATTTTCACGCTTAGTGGCGTTCAAAGCCACGGAGTGGAGCTGGATTGTTAGAGTCTGTTCAACGTGTTGCACAAGCGCATATTTGCGGCGCACGGTACTAATCACTTTATTCAGGAAAAAATATGACATTTGGACTAAAATGCTCGTTCCCTACATATAGAAAAGCTTGACTTGTTACTTATTCTGCTGTTTGCTATAGGCTGTCGGTGGAAATGCAATAACGTGAATCTAAACAATCTTTCGGAATTAACTACAGTGGTAACGCACATTGCAATACACTGTTAGCACTAGACTGCGAAACATCAAGAGTGTATGATAAGCACGATGAAGTAACAGCCAAAATGTACACCATCAATTAGTCAGTCATGCACGTAGCCGATTTGGAATTGTTTGTCGAATTCGTCGAACTTAAAATAGCCACAAACAAGGTCTACACCTTCATGAGCTGGCTGAAAGAAACCGCAGCTTGCGTTTTGCGTAAAATTCCTGGCAGCACCCCATCAAGTACGTTTTGAATAGAGAAAGGCAACTCAATATCCGTTGCTTCTGGTAATTCCAACATTAACTTTTATCGATCCTTCATGCTAGCCATGAGGATCCACTTGAAATTGGGTGCAGTGACAAACCCAAGCACTGCCCATCAGGTATCCACATCCATATGCTCCACTAGCTTTACAGCCTGGCTAATACGCTATGTTAATTAGAAGAGGAATTTTGGTCTAGTTATTTGAGATTTCGTTGCATAAGCCGCTCGTGATCATGCGTGCAAATCCTGATGGATCCAATGGATATGCACTGCTTATGATGCCTAACAAGTGAAACCGGCGTTCTAGTGCTTTTCCGGGCATGTGGACAACTATTTGAGTTGGAAGCTGATACGACCAACTCTCAAGAGATACGCTGCATGTTACACATGAAGAACTAACTTTTAAAAAGATATTGCAAAGTTTCCTATACATTGTACGGTCTACTGCTATTTTCCGTCTTGTTTCGACAACGTAGTCATTAAGCTTTTCTCATTTGCGTAGATATTTTGAAGGGTTGGTTGGTCCAGCGTGCTTTAGAATGCATACACTGCTGCCCCTATTTTCTCAAATTATTAACCAAGCTAAATAAAGTCCTAAAAATACGCATAGGGGAACAATGCGAATTATTCTATTTTTGATCCAATTAACCTTATTTGTCTCGTAGGATTTACGTAAAGCACGCATATGTTGCATTAAAATTTTAAGTTCTACTTTAATGTTTATTTTAGTATAACCTTATTGTCATTTCACTTGGCTGATGTTTTAAGTTTCAAAAGGAGTAGTTTTTCTTACGTTAAACTTCATGAGCTCACGACTTTTTTCGTCGCAGTTATGTATGAAGTAATCCAACCGAGTGCGCTTGTGGATCTGAAGGATAATGAAAGCGATGTGGAACTATGTAGAGCCGTCTCAGTTATATGCATGTACCAGTTCAAACCACTGATATATTGCATGCATTTGAATGGTTAGGATAAAGTTGTGATGTAGGCGACAAATTCGAGCAACTCGCAGGACTTTGGAATCAAACCAAAACAGGATCCAAGTTAACTATGGTATGAGCAAAAGGCTTATGAAGATATAGTAGAAAGATATTTTAACAATACCCGTTCAGAGCTATAACAACCGGATGTATACAAAGTAAACAAGAACGAACGAAATTGCAGGTCATCTTTTTGCGAATGTTCAGCTAAATCACATACCCCAGATTCCGTAAGCCGAATCTCAATTTCATTTATTGGGTTTCTTACCTTTATCCAATTGATTCACTGTGCAGCGCATAGAGGGATGCAACATGTTCGGTACCTAAAGCAGCTTCATGGGAGTGGGTGTAGTGTGGCCCAGGTACCTCCGGGCGAAAACATGAAGGAACAGATGGCGGGCATGGGGTTGTACCCCTGGGGCAAGTTGCACAATGTGGAAGTGAGCTATTTGGAAAAGGGGGAGTTGGAATGAAATCGAAAAGGGAGGCCGTCGGTTGGACAAATAGGTTCCATGCTGCAATTTAGCAGGTGGCGGTGTCATTTGGGCTTACCCAGAGAAACACCCCAATATCCAGTTTGCGACTTGCATAGTGTTTCTATCGGCTACATATGCTCCGTCCAGTCGTAAACATGTTTTCTCACGTTCCCACGGAATACACAAGTTATAGTAGAATATACCGTTACAATTCATTAATCGACTGAGACATTGAGCAGAATTATGTCAGACCCCATTGGGACTACGGCCATGCTCTTCAACAGGTTAATATTTTGTGGATACGAAAGTTTAGAATGATTACTATCAATTTGGATGTGCGCTAATGCGCAGAAATCAGTCCCAGTGGTTCAAAACTTTTCCAACTGTTGCTTCCAACGAAAGCAATACACTAATGGTGGCAAAAATTAGCACAATATTTTGTGTGCTAGCTATTTCGGTTTCTGAGTATTTTCCATGCAGTTTCACCAACTGTTCTTGATCTCAAAATTCACGTACCTTTTCCACTTTTATACCGTTCAGAGGAGTGCACTCGTCTTAGTCTCACGTGAAAACTTATCGTGCTCTTCATAATATATGACTTGAAATATAGTAAAATATCTGACAATTGTAAGGCTTATGGCACCTGTTTAGATGACAGTCTTGGAGTAAAAGCTCTATTCAAAAATATTTGCAGCTATTGCGGCTGAGAATGAACGAATGATGACTGCACTGCATTTAAATGTGGCCACACACTGAACAACTTAAATTAATATTTCTTATCCAAAAGTTAAGTTTTGCAGATTCCATGGATTGAAGATGTATCAACACTGTCTTAATTTAGGCAACATGGGTATAAAACACAATCAGCCTTCGTTATGTAATATATTTTTATACTCAGTATGGACTAGACAACGTTAATTGGTCGACTGGCTTGAAGAAAGTGAAGTTGAACATCTTCCAAATAAGTGAGGTAAGTCAGCCAACCGCAACAGAGTAAACATGCGACATGTAAATAGTTTCTTCTGTAAACCTGCTGAGGGTACACGTACATCACCAGCTAGCGCAGGTAATTCTGTACCATCGAGCGAGGTTCGCTCTCTAGTAATGAGGTGCATATAAATTGGGAAGCAAATACCGGGCAGGTCACAGATACTATTGATATTTCCAAGCGGTACAGCATACAACCATTTAGTTAATTGTAAATTTGATGCTCAACTTAGTTTATTGCTCATAAGGACACTGGATTACCGGGTGAAAAATTCGGCTTACAGACCGCCGCTAAATTGACTTTGAAATAGACCACTCGTCTTCAGATGAAATCAATTGTATCCGTCGTACAACACAATCTAATCGCTACAAAGTTTATGTTCGCAATAGTATACCCCTTCCGCTTTTCGTGGTGTTTCATTTGAATTATAGGCAAATTATCACTTGATACGGTAGAAACGCCGCTGCACTCAAGCTTTCAGGCTCCAGTATTCAAGAGAGCTATGAATCTCCATAGAATTATGCGTAACCGTCGCACGCTACTTTGACTTGAGTGCATCAGCATTTAAGTCCTGTAAACAAAGATACGTAGTCAGAGACGAGATGGCTGTTTTCGGTTATTGTTGTCCAATTCCTGAAATCGTAATCTGACACCCGTGTCTTGGACTGTCCGCATTGAGATTGAGAGCCATCTACTGTATATTTATAGGGAGATGGTTCGCCCCGCTTCATCTGCTTCTTTGTCACAGTTTGTTACAGAATATTTTACTCAGGTTAGTCGATGCAGTTTCACTTAAATCTATTTCTCTCCGGTTCATTGTGTTTTGACATCAAACAACAACATTTCGGCATCCGATAGTTTAGGTGTGCCATAATGAAGGCTATTGAGGCATCAGACATCTGTCGTCATTTATCCACTTAACCTATTTCTCTATTGTTTGTGAGAACCAGCTTTAGTCGAGGTCATAATCAAAATCGGACGCCGATAAACGGTAAACAAGAAGATCAAAAACAACACAAGTCACATATGGGTATACTGAGGCTCCTAATGTCAGCGTTTTCGCGTGAAACTGTCTAGCGCACAGGAACAATTTTCGTCTGCACAACTCGACTTCCTTTGTTCTGTGTGTGTGGCTACTGTTGGTTTATGGTATTAGATGATCAGAATGAAACACCGTACCTATAAACTTTTGATCACATGGAGAATGGATATATATATATATATATATATATATATATATATATATATCGGTATCTAATTATGATAAAATAGCCTCTGAAACGGTTTGTATTTCTATTCTTCCGCCGGAGAGTACCCGAAGAGCTACGCCTACTTGAATATCCAAAATATGATTATCCATCGATGCATAAGATAATGAAATCAGCATTTACTTGGTTAGTCTTTATCAGCGATCAGTGTTGGCTAACCGGGTTACTAAATCTTAATTATTTAAACGCAGTATTTCACAGAAATCCGTAAACCAACCGAGCTGAAGGCAGCTGCAATATTACCATGTCGGTATCCCGTAGTGACGAATGACAACAGAAACCCGTTAGCCACTAAAACAGTTGCACGCTTTCGTATTCAACTAATCAGAAAACGGTCACTATTTTACGGAGCAAAAACGCACATACCCCAAGTGAAGCATTTTATTGAGTTAACCAGAATCTTTATCAGGCTAACGTGTCCACTTTTTGGACGTTCTACATGAAAGCACTCGAAGATATGCGCCACAGTGACAGCTAAGTTGAAAGCGGTTTTGTGTACTCATGCGGCACAACGATCCATCTAGATGACAGTGAAGGTCGTATGCTCCCGACCTTGGGTTACGAGAATATACGGTATTTTATGCTTTGGTAATTTTAAATTTTCCTAACTCCCGTCAAGGACTTCGAATTACAACCAATTTGGAAAACGATTAAGAAGTTATTTGCATTGTTCACTGAAATATTTTCTAGATTTGCTACTGGTTAACATTAACTTAAACCATTCTAATTGCTACTCTTTTAGTCCGTTGAGCAACGCATGATCAGTTTAGAATAAGTTTTTATTAACAAAAATCTAGTCTTCATGTGAAAGCCACAGCTTAGTCCTTTCAAGAATAACAATTTAAACGGGCTCCGAAACTTGCTGCATTTTCCAGTGGATTTTACACTAAATTCAGTACGTGATTTCATTACATGAGAAGACACGAAATCACGATGTTCCGCGTGCACCATTTTTGGCGTAGCTTGAAACATCACTTGTTTACCGCCCCCAAACTTCCGCTCCGGAAATGGATTCTCGCTTGATCACTGGCCTGAACACAGTAACACGCACTAGGTACAGCCACCTTCTCATCTCCGAGGACTTCAATCTACACAATCTGGAGGTTTTGGCATCGCCCAGTGATCAGTTCAAAGCAGACTTGCACGAACTGATCGCTAATATACCTTTGTACAATCATGTCACCACGCCCACTAGATTCAGGACAGCAGGCAAACCGTCCATACTGTACCTTGTGCTCACGAATGAAGAGCTCATAGTTGACAAGTTATTGATGCATAGTCCATTAGGTCTCAGTGACCATGTAGTAATAACGTTTGACTATGTGTGTTATGCAGTATATCCATCTGAACACTCGGAACTAACTCATACAATCACACGCTACCACGTATTAAAAGAACTCGTCGACGCAGCTGCTTGGGAATTCTCAAACAAAAGTCCGCTTGACAACGTTTGGTCAGAGTTCGTTAACAGATTCAGTGACATCGTCAACAGAGCATTAGAGACCAAGCCAATTCGTACCGTAAAAATGCCTTCAATTCTAAGGAGCAGGACTCGAAAATGCCTGGCGATATGGGATGCAGCATGGCGTGCCTACAAGATTAACCCCGACTCAGAGACTTGGGGAAATTTCCTGACCCATCGCAACCATTGCACTGCACTTGTCGTGAGGACAAAATGACGTATCAACAGTGTCTAGCCAAAACATTCCTAGCAAATAACAATCTTTGTATGGGCATGTTAACGATCTTCATAAAGTGAAGCATGAAATCATACCAATTTCCACGACAGGCGCTAGAGTACAAGACGCCGAAGAAGCAGCTAATTCCCTGCAGCTACAATACGCCCCAATTTTCGAACTCACAGTCTCTACCTGTCCCACAATGTCATGCATATTACTGACTCCATTGTGTACACATGTAATTTTCAACCCATCAATTGTGCTAAAGAAGTTACTCTCACTGAGCAATCATAGTTCTCCGGGAGCAGACAACATCCACCCGAAGGCACAGAAGGCGGCTAGCTAAACTACTGTCACCGTTCGTCCAAAGTTTCTTTGATGAACGACAAGTCCCCACTATGTGAAAGCGTGGCAGCATCATGGCCTCACTTGCAACCGCACGTGGAATACGCTATTCAGCCGTGGCAGAAACAGGATGTTGTTGCTCTAGAGACTCCTCAACGAAGGGCAACCAAGAACGTTAGGGCTTCTTTATCTGCCCTATCAGCTTAGACTGAAAACTCTAAGAATGTACAGCAGTCGATATCGGCTTTTGCGGAGGGATCTCATAGTAGTTTACCAGATTCTGAAGAACCCAAACCACATTTTCCGTCCGCTGCTGGATTTGAACCACAACACTAAACTAAGAGGTCATCCTCTGAAACTGATTAGAGAATGAATGCCGTAGAAATTTCTTTTCCAACCTTGGAACGCCCTAACTAAATATGTCGTCTCGGCTCCTGATCTGGAGAAACGAGTTTACGAGGCGTTGTCTCATTTGCATTTCTTTTTTAGGAATTGTTAGCCAGAGGCGACAAAACGCAATCAAACGGTGTCTTGCCAAACGCCTAACCAACGGATTTATGGATTTATACGTTTAATACGCGAACATCTCCGCTATTCCACATAAGTCTATGGTGAGTCCACCACAACGCTTTTCACTTTATCATGCAATTGATTTTCGCAATAATTTCCATCCTACGGGACTTGTTAAGCAACGCTTTTTTACCCGTAATAAACCATTGTTCCATTGTTTTGTTGAGCTACAAGTGGTCTTGATGCTGCATGCGTTATCCCCGCACGGCGTTCCATGGCATGTCTAGTTGTCTAATTTACTCTTTCTTTACTGTGCCATGTCTCCAGTTGTCTTCATCCCAGCACGAACAGTTACATTGAATTCTTGCAAGAGTCTATGGATATTTAGCTGCCAGCCAGTTATTCTACGATGATGTGCTCTATCAAATGGCGGTTTTAAATTTTAATGTGTATCACTCCAGCTTTCCAATCTTGCCAGTTTCCAATGTCACACGATCCGTTTCTCTTATTTGCAAATTATCTAAACGTAGAGTGTTGAAAATCATGCAACAATGTTCTGCAGTACCACACCCGCACATCTAAGACCTGCCTTGCAATATCCACGGACACTGATGGATGATGATATTACAAACAAGCACTAGTTACCTAGAAAGCCAAGAATTTTTACTCATCATGTAAATTCATTGAACGCTACAGCGTAGGACGTGAAAATTGACAGGATTTCCGTGCAAAAATCGTTGATTATAAATACCGCTGTAATAGCTGCTTGAGGCAAGGAGTCCATGATGCGCCGAAGCTTGTGGTGTCCCGATCCTGACAGATCCTCCACCCGCTACTGCTAACATTGTGCTGTGGGCTCATGTTCTGCAAGCATCCTAGTGGCAACCGCTAGGTGGGAGTTACTCACAGTCTGTGTG
>CALYDF020009877.1:0-10434 GCA_944474145.2 Dicrocoelium dendriticum
TTGGTCATCTAGCGCAGCGTTCATTGCAGTCGAGTAATCAGCACAGATGTGTGTCATGCCATTCGCTTTCTTCACTATGACAACATCACGGCTCTGGAGGTGTAGTTGTTAGTTTTGATGACTCCGGCTGTTTCTAGTCGATTCAGTTCATGCTCAAATTTGGGCATTGCCAGACACAGTGTCGTTATTTTAGCCTCAAATTTTGTTTGGCCGCTGGTCGCCGGCTTAGTGTTGCCTTAAATGCTGTGCAATTGCCCAAGTCATCCTGAAAGACAGGCTAATTTTCGTTTCCGCTGACGTGTCATGTCTTTGATGGACTTGGATTTTGGGCTTGGATTTGCATGCACCTATTTGCAGATCTGAATCGAACGAACCTCAAGGACTTGCAGCTTTCCAATCCAATGAACATCTTGATGATTGAAATTCGGCAGGACTGAAATGTGGCACATTCCTGAATCTTCCACATTTTCGGATGCAATAGTACAATTATGTTTGCTGAGCAATTTAGCACACCACCAAATGTATTGTAAGCATGTTTTCAAACGTTATTATCTTTGACCTCCTTATGCGGTTCATGTGTTTCTGGAAATAATCTTAAAGTTCGAGGCCTATCAAATTGTAGTTTCTTTAGGATCGTATCGATCGACTGGATAATAATTCGTCTTCTCGGTTTGGCTCCCTTAAATGTAACAAAATTAATAGAGACTGCGACCTTCTTTCGGAAAATCCTCTTTCTGTAGGAATTTAACAAGTTCATCGGCCGGAACTGACTGCAGAATAACTCTCTATGGATTCGCTTATGGCACGTTGCACAAATACGAACTTTGAATGGGCGAAAACGTGCAAAATTTCACGCATTTCATGAACACCATGCCCTGGGAGGTTTGCTCAGAAACCTTTTGAATGTTTTGCTCAACCTGACAGTCATAGCTTTGTTCACGAATTTCACTGGACGGGTTGTTTCGAGGAGATTCTGTTCTGTCAGGACAGCCTTGTGTTTCAGAGTGAGTAGGATATTTCATACGGTTACGAGGACTTTCAATTTCTAATCGGGTTCCTCACCCACCTTAGCTAATAACCTAGTGCCGATCTCAAAAGTAAGGGGTTACTGTAGAACGCTGAAGAAAATGCGACAGTTAAACTAATCTTTCGATAAACAGCGAAGGTTGAAACACTCCCACTGTCCTTTCCACATATCTGCTGGAGCCCGGAATTCGTGCGTTACTCGTTTGTCAATTCTTAGACATCTATAACGAGTACTAAACATACCTACTGACTTCACAAACATTTCATTGAGCTGCAACACTGACTCATCGAAAGTCATACTCTTCAGCTGTTCGGACTTGCACTGTAGCAGTTAAACTTACCAGGGATAATTCAAATGACAAAATCCTTCCAGATTTTTCTCCCAGCACTCAAACCAAAGTTCGAATGTGCATCCAGCATCCGCGTCATAATTAAATTCACCAAGAGCATACATAAGAAGAGCAAGAGAATTGGCCTGCATATCCCACGACGCTGCTATTGTTGACGTCAGATTCAGGCATGGAATTAATTAATCCAGCATTTCCATTTGAGGCTCCAGTTGAGATAATTTTGGAGAAGCAGCTTTTAGAAATGTTAAACGGAAATGTTCGCCACCTTTACAGTTTTCCCGGGCCGCCATTTGTTCTAATCTTTCTATTTGTCGCGAATCGGAATCGTGCATTCTACTGCCGCTCAAGACACCAATCCCAACGAAAAGAAAACTCAGCGCGCAAATGACCTTGACAAACTAACGCGTTAACCGCCGCCAAACTACACTGTACCACTACAGCAGCCATTGGTGGTGTTTATAGTTCGCTTAGCATATTTATACTTCTGAAAAAGGTCAATTGCCAAAACTAGTAGTTCCATGTCGTCCTCGTCAATCCTTAGGAGGTTGGCAGACATTTGCCAGTCTTGGAACACTCTATCAATTTCGGACTCGATGCGATAATCGCTAACATTCGATTAGTAGCAGAAATAATGGATTTTCGGGAAATTCCATTCGTCAACCGGACAGCTAATTATCATTATTAGTCGCATGGTAATATCAGTCATGCGATTTATTGTTCAGCGTGCTTTATACTTAATTTCAACAGTAGTCAATCGAGGTTTTTGATCTGGTTGACATGTAATTCCAAACCTTGGGTAACCATCCTGAAAAAGTAATTAAATCTATCGATCAAAAGCAAAAGTTTTGCAAATAATGATCTTAAAATTCTGCTTAACGCCGTTAACAGTAGACATGGACAAAGTTGAAAAGCCATCAAGCTTATCCATCAGCGAACACAGGGCCGCAATATATTTGTCCAGCGTATTTGTTTAACAGAATGACTGCATATTTGGTATGAGTGGATGTGATCTTTGCAGTGCGATATTGAAACCTTAATGACAACCCAAAGCTTGCATTTGCATCAAGTTTCTTGATATACTCAGTTGTAGTAGAAACCCTTAACCCATTTTCTGCTAACGTCTTAACATATCTCCATTTCTCTACATGTGGAAAATTGAGAAGAAGCACTCGCTTAAGGTTCGGATTTTAGAAATTTCGATTTGTGTAGGAGACATAATGATTTCTCTAGCTGTCAGTTTTTATGGACTCCAAGAGCAACTGATCCCGTGACATAGGATTTTAAATGTAAACTTGAAACCGCATTTTCGAAAGCGAATAAAAGGTGAGTTACGGCTTTACCGTGGCAAAGTTTAATGTTTATTTTAACTATGCAATATAACATGCTGTTACTCAGCATAAAATTTATTTAGCGCACATATAAACACATTGCATTTTAGCTAGTGCATGCGGGTTATACTGCAGAGCAGGCTCCGTGAAATGGCATAACACACACCGGACATAGATTAGAAATGTTCCCACCTTGATCGCATCTTTTTAGTTTTGGCATACATTCCAACTGGTGTTCAGAGCACGGTTTTCTTATTCGCTGCTAAATCTTTTGGCCCTGTCTGCAGGGTGCGGTTAAAATCGTTGCGACATTTGTCTCTGCTACATTCACCTCTAAATGCGCTTTCACGCAGCTCCTTTAAAGAAAAATTGGTCATACTGCTCTTGCTAATTTGCAGGTTGATTTCTTTGCCTAAACCACAGATCATTCATTTCGGCTTCAGGTAGAAAAGCGAATAGCGACCGCCACCAGTTTTTGATACGAAAACTGACAGTTTGATTCAATCGGTCTTTTCCTTCTTTCGTTGAAGTGTTATAATCGGTAAGGATACCAGGTTGTTCACTAACTACGTCTTTTTGTCCTTCGCCGATCATCCCGTTATTTTTGTCGTAAGATATACACCAACATAGTTACTGAGAAGAGTTCTAACGGAATTATCATTTCAAGACAAAACGGGTACATCAGCCCGCCTGTCGAAATTGTAGTCAAAAGTAACCTTGCATAGTTTTCCAAGGGCCTTCGTATCAATAGGGCACTTATCTGTGCTGTTTGGTCGAACTATCCCGTTGCTCTGATACTTTCGTCCGTTAAGGCTTTCAGGAGCAGCAAGCCAGTAAAGAAATTGTCAGATGTGATAGTGTTGCTTATACTCTACCCCCATCGCAATGCCGTATCTTAAGCCTAATATCTGTCATATTTGGCCTGGGCTTTAAGTAGGGATCGGATAGGCAGCATTACCTAGAGGTTTAGAAATAACAAAATGTCTATATCCGAATTTCATAGGCTTACCTCAACTGCATTTCTTCAGCCCACAGCGGCCGTAATATGGTATCATGCATTCATCTACACACAGTTTCTTCCTATGGAAGAATGTCATAAATGTTTCATTGAGGAGGCCACTCAGTGGTCGCACGTTTGCAAATTTGTCATCTGCTCGGAGATTGTCACTGTTTGCCATATGTAGGTATTTCATGTTTATGGCAATTCATTTCAGATTGTATTTATTACTGATTATTGTATTGCAGACATCTTTTTTAGGATCCCAGAATGTGAGCCATCGTTGTGATGGATCATAGCCAGGTACAAACTGATTGACAAGAAGCACAGGTATTTCAATCGTGGGTATACTGAATGAGTGGTTACTTTTTGAGAAGGCGTACTGAATATTCCGCCTTTACAATAGTCAATAACGGATTTATCAAACAAACGTTCCAATCACATAAACGGTGTAAAAATCAGGTGCGTATTTAGACCATTTTCTCTGAGTCTATGGTCCCAAACATCAGTCATCTTTTCTTCATAGCCTAGACCTGCTATCATTTTGGGTATTCATTGAAGAAGCCATCATTAGAGCAGCAAATCCATTTTGTAAAATTTTACTTATACTTTCTGCTTTCTCCTCGGATAGTTCGCCCTCCATGTTGACTTTAAGTACTAATCTTTGAAGTACTGCTAAGTTAGCCTCAGCGTCAGTAAATAACCTCCTCGTTGGCAGATCATTAATCTAACCAGAAACGCGGATTACGCCATTGATGTCATTTCCATCAGAGTTTTGTCTATCACTTGGAGGCATAAGTTAAATTTTGGCGCCCAGGAAATCGTCAAATACGTCGATCATAGTGAGAACGTTTTGCACAGAATAAATTTCAGAACCCTGTTGTTTAGGAAGAACGATGTAACTAAATGGGACATGGTTTACATACATGATTAAAACGTGAAATGATAGTAAAATAACAATAAACATTATTACATTAAAGAATGTTTCTCACTGAAAATATACCTTCTATACTTTTCTTAATATTTACTTAAAAAATGAACACATTTTCAATCACATGATACCAAGAAATTTATCCCAAGCTATTTGTCACAGTTACATTTGTTGCTGTCATCCTAAAAAAGGGACATTTGTCTTCAGCACTTTGATGTAATAGGTATCACACATATTTAATAATTAGACGTAGAAACGCAGTCTAGACTTATGACTTTTAAATACATAATAAAAGATTTTTACTTCCATAAAAGCGTTAATTTGCACCAACCTTTGCGGATTTTCCATTATTCCGCAATTTATGATCATACACGCAAAGCAAATATTTTTCGAAAATAAACTAGGATTGGCTAATATAATTGCAAAATATTTCGCATTAATGTATAGTCTGACATTTCCACCAGAAAGAATAAATAGTAATCTATAATAGGCGTTAAATCACAATTTTTCAATTGTCTATACAAAAAGACGGCAGCAGAAATTGTTTTATTATAACCAGCACACCAAATCGATGTATTGATAGTTAGTGTTTGGCGTGCAAACGGTCGATCCATAATAGGATCTTCAGACCCGAATTAGTTCGCATATACACACACAAGTCAATGGAACCACATTAAGATTTCGGAAGTTGTGCGCCTGGTATAAAAATTTATCGCAATTTTTCGTAACAAAGGAACTCAAGGGAAAAGCATTCAGAATACTTGTTGTTGGAACAATAATAGCAGCGCAGTTCAGAACTACATCAGTATATGTATTATTACAAAATGTGTGTATTCTTCCGTAAACAATTTTGTGACTCATTCTGAAATAACGCAGCTGCCGTACAGGATGGAAAGACCGTGTACATTAGTTAATCATTTGCCGGTACAAAATGCGCCCAATTGCTCCGTTGGCTGACTTTCCAGAACAAAAGTTACCAATTCTATTGCTGTTTCCATTTTAATAAGAACAAAATGCGTGACTCATCTGTTGCTGCCTTGGGCACTGTTTGCTTTGAGTAGGAGAGGAAAATAAACATTCTGATGGAGGCGGGATGATTGACATTACGTGCCAGTGGATGAGAGTCCAAGACTGTCTAATGCTGCTCCAGGTCGATGTGGAAAGCGACGCTCACTTCCGAATGTTTGCTTGTTAAAGAAGCACTTTAACTCTAAGGTGAGATGGTAGGAGTACGGACAAAGCACAGTGGATTTCTCAAGGTGAACAATGAAAAGATGGAGCGCAGTCGATGCTATTTGCTATGTAATGTATTGAGCGTATTAGCATAAAGGGGAAAGAAGAATATTCACCGTCGGTGAGATCAGGCAAACCTTCCATAACCCTGTATACCTAGGTGAATGTGCAGGCTAAATTGTTCATGATTTTAGCCTTTGTGGACGCACTTATTACATCTTTTCCAGCGATTACTCTTTGGAATAATGCACACGCCTTCCAGGTGCACTGTTAGAGGTCAGCGTTCTGCTAAACGTAGAACGTGATCCAAGATGGAGTTAGCTGTGCCGGTACTGCAACATCTGGTAAACCCAAAGGAACTCCGAACATAGGCTTACTACATCCTCTCTGTTGTTGCTGATGCAACTGCACCGTTATGATCACGTAATAGAACGTTATATTCCATTAGCTGCTGGGTGTTGCATGTGGAGAGCATTGTGCTTCACCGTAGATTCGCTGCAACCTTTGTTTATTCGGTTGTAGTACATAGTGTCGGTCACTGGCGCGTCAGTTCGTGAGAGCTGATGGCCATAAATACCACTGCACTTGCAGGTAGACGAACCAAAATGATTTGCATTGCGAATGCTTTTGGGTGTGGCGCATCGCGCTTAGCATGGTGTTTAATGTCGCTCACCGTCGCTGTGGGCCGTTCTAATTGACCAAATTTTCCTTGCCTGACTTGATTTGTTTTCAATCTCTATCGTTCATTGGTATGTTTACTGAACCATTAGGGAAGCCTAAATGGTGAAAGTGAATTACAGCTTAAGTGTAGCGCAATCAGTCATTTTGTTAAAGAACTGAGTTAACTAGATTTCAATGTTCCGAATGCTTAAATGTGTAAGGATCTGACAAAGTTACTTGAGGAATTTTATTTTAACTCGCGCGTAATAGCCCAGTGTAACAAGCGCTATGCGCCTCGTACAAATGGAAGCGATGTCATGGTTTTGTCAGTGAATTTTACTTTAGAATAACGCGCGAGTATTAATATTTCTCCTCCACCAATCGAACAGATCATCATTATTTGACCCCTAACTCTAAGCGCAATAATCAATTTGTACTTTCCCGCAGAGGTATATACCGACCACGGCAAAGAAATCTTACCTAGGTACATGTGGATTTGCGACCTAAAGTCGGCCAGACGTAAGTTTGTAAACGCCTACCCAGCTGCGATAGTTACTTGCCACGTGAGAGCGAGCCTTTTCGAAGTTACTTCGGCTACATTACCTCAATTGCAGTTGTACCTTGGATTCGTCTGGGCGACCTCCCACCTCGTTCGCATACACATTTGGTGAACAAATATGGTCGAAAAACGAACCTGTCTACTGATAGGGAATTTTGTCTGCTTGTAAGTTAATTACCGCATGAGTGCATCCTGCGAAGGTTCGACGAATACAAGCAAATTTTACAAACTTTTGACAGTTCGCTTCGAACTCAGACAATTACTAAACCATCAGAATGTTAATGCAAAATTTTCAACAATACCGATTCGAAATCGAGTTTGGAAATTATAATATTTTTCACAGAACTACGGTATTTGGGCCACGCTTGCTGCATAATAGTTTTCAACATTAAGGCTATCTGATTTCCAGAAATTATTCTTCTATATCAACAACGCGCTGATTAAACTAAATAAATACAACTACAAAGAACATTAGTTAAACAAGTTCATCGCTCAACTTTCCGAGTGCAATATATTTATACCTGACCAAACAACTTCGTAACCTCCTTGTGCAAGAGAATTGTTGTCAAGTAATACGTGTTAAAGTTCCCCAATATCTGAGTACAAAAGGCGAGAACCGATGTGTAATAGCAAACTGAATTACGTGACAAATAATTCTTGCTTTTTCCAAAACTGTTCCTCCTGCTACACAATTGTGCTCCCAACTTCTTTATATTTCCTCAGATCAGAAAGGTATCCAGATACTTATCTACGCACTGCTACTGTGGACAGCAAAATTCGATCCCAAAGTGCCAGCAATAAAACTATCTCGAATGAAGTTGAAAAATCAAGACAAAATTACCTACTTATATGGATGTAACATTTGGTCCGGGTTTCCGTCCAAAAATATTTGAGTGTGAATGCGGCTGCTTTAATCATATGCAAGGCTGACGATCCTCACAACAGAGTAACATCATTCCGACGCCACCACTGAAATCTATTTTCGAAAGAACAACCGACGTTTTGCATTTATTTTTACAAGAAATACTTATATTCTCGAATCGTTCTCTTACAGATTTACGAAGTTACATATATGTATTTCTTGGACCGTTTCCAGCACGCTATGCAGTACCAAATTGGTTTCTACTGGTGCCACTGCCATGTTCTAAGCAAGAACAGCTGAAGTTCTGTTATCTTAGCTATATTCTTATTCATATGTTCAAATTCATATCCATTGATTATAACGTGAGTAGCAGTGAGATCTAGAGAGCGTGAAAAATGTAATGTAATTAAACGGCAGGGTCTAAATGGCAGGATTGCAAATGTGGTCCTGAGTTAAATGTGATTGACAAGTGCTTTGTCTAAACTAAGAGCAGGCTGTCCACAAGGACTTTAAAGCACATTCCACGTAATAGTATGGTGTGCATACCATACTGACGACATTCACTCTTGTGCAGCATAAGGTAGAGCGCGGTATTTGCTTCCGTACTTCCGGAGCAGGTAGCTAACGGAGAATTGCTGACTGCTCTAATTACTCCAAATCCAGCCAATCAGAGACTAGAAACCAATATCTGCAAGGAAACTGAGCTTAGGTCTCCTTTCGACTTACCTTGTGTACGTTACTGATCCTTTCTCTTGAAAACGAATGGTCTGGCACATTGCTTCATTTTCCACGCAACGCAATTACATCAAGCAACTTATGAGAACAGCAGATGAGAATGCCTTAATCATCTTAATGTGGAGATCCCGTTAAACGATTGTACAATCTTGCTATTTTTATATTTTTGTGAATAGCCATTTATGAATAAAACGCAGGTAACTATGCATTCCTTAAGAGGCGTCCTGAATCTGGCTATCGAAGGTTACATAATGAAAAATATACAGTTCGGTATGAATCAGATTTTAACATGAGTACACTCCTTTTCTTCTTTTAAAACCGGAAAGTTGGCAGAGCGCACCATTTCTGTACGTCAAATGACGATAAGCATATCATCACAAATGTATGATAGTGCTTGGTAATTCTGAGTCCCACCGTAGAAACTGTATAGTATCTAACTGTTGAATTTATTGATATATAATCGACTCGACGCACAAAACCAAGGGATGATCATTCGTAGACATGAGAATGTGCCCGAACATGCATCAGAAAAATGTGAACGAAAGCAAAGTAACAACGGAACTGAAATATGCCTACGAATGGCAGTGAGTTTAATAGAGCATATCTCGCAAAGCTGTTTGGAACTAAACCTGTAAAACGTGTCACATAAGACGCACCATTAGACTGATTTTTAGAGCATCGCACTTCGTCGGCTTGGTAAACGATTACTTCAGTCTAGTGCGCTATATTGAGCAACAATTAGATCCAAGTTGTCTCCGAAAACATGCCCCGTTTTTGCAGTAGGCATCTAATAAACGCAGTAGTTCAAAGTGCCCCACTGTCGGCTGTCAAGTTCCAACTTGTTTATCGTACCTGTTATCACAAAATTTATAATTAGCTTGAAACGGATTGTTGCAAAGCCGTCCTTACTACTGAAGCCACGCGAGTTCCTCCAAACGAATCTTCCGGATAAGCATTAACCAACAACACCGCGTTGTAGACCAACACTAGAAGCACTGACTTTGCGAAACAGATTACCTAACAGGCGTTTAATCGAGGAGTACACTGTTAACTGGTTGGATTCTACTGTCAAACAATGTGAAGCATATCACCATTCCTCGTGATAGAAAGTCACTGAGTGAAGAATACATTTACTTAGTGTGTGTTGGTCCACGATGATTTTCAACAACTTAATTCTCGCTGGACTATGCTGGGTATTTTAATTCACATCTCGTAAACTGATAGCATCGCTTGAAGGTTCTAACATATAGATGGTCCCGGAAATTGCAGTAATTCAGTGGAGTAAATGAATCCACGCGAGAGCCAATCTCGCTGCGCACCACTAGAACATCGGGCGAAATATCATTATTTCTTAAATTTACATGTTAATCATTTTACATAAATTAGTTGCTTCAATCGGAAAACCTAAAAAATATGCTTTTAGTAATGATCATCCTATGTTGGACAATGATAGTATAAAATCCAAATAGCTGTAATAAACTCTCCATAGGAAACCTACCAGCAATTAAAACTTCACTTCGCCCTATCGGAGCTAAATATTATTTTGAAAACTGCGGGTTATCAAGATAAGATGATGAGATGACACAGTCATTTGATGTCACCGTTCCTTTTCACTAAACAACAATGAAATTATCAAGCTGACCATGTTAGTAATACTCGGAAAACAAAAGAACACAGCAAAAATAGGAAACTGGAAAGTGTGTGTAAAATATTGGTCGTCTGATTTTCCACTAATTGTTCCATTGTTACACAA
>CALYDF020009878.1:0-10430 GCA_944474145.2 Dicrocoelium dendriticum
GAAGCAGTTAAAAAGGCAACTCGTCCCGTTTTCCAGCTTCGTGAATTCACTAGCCAAATGGGAACCTCAGCATCAGACGGGATACGAGTACATACAGAAGATCACGAAGGCCCAGCGAACGAAGAGCAGTCCAAGGACTAACGACACCACAAAAGGCGGCTAGCGGCCAACCACTCATTGGTGGACAAAATCTCCACTGTTACTTCAACATCCACTAACTCACTTTTAATTACCTTGGAACCGTCTTGGTTGTACACTAACAAACCAGGCCTTATTAGTAGGTTGGCCGAACTGCGTCCTCGTCAGATCCGTGAGATATATTACTAATCACGGAAACGTTGCCCAGCTGTGAGACTATGGAACTTGAGATCACCCTACTAGGCATATTACATCTCCAGAACGATAGAAACGGAAGTGAAGGGGTAGTGATCATTTGGCACCAATCACCCTTTCGCTGAGCATTCATAGACGATCCCGAAGCGGTCGTCATTCATCTCTTTTGATACAAACTGTGAGGGAAGGAAGACGACACACGCTTTGGATCTGTAATTTGCCAGCCGCCTAAATCCACCCCGGAAATGAACCACTGATTAATATCTGCTTTTCGTATTGTCATAATTCAGAAACACAGCCATATCCTTATTACAGTAGATTTCAACATACATGAGTTGGAAAATCCAGCAACTGTTAGTGAACCCTTTAAAACGTATTGCAAGAGCTACTCTGTGGCACGCCGCTGTACATTCACGTCACTTCTCCCACCAGGTTCAGAACAGCGGATAAGCCGTCAATGTCCGACTAAGGGTTTGTTGGTGAGGTGCTCATGGTTAATGGGCTAGGTGTGTGCAATCCTTTAGATCAAGACGATCACGTGGCTCTTCACTCCCATCACATTTGCTACGCTAAATATAATCATACAGAGCCCGCAAGGATGCAATTTATTACGTACGCATTACTGCGCACCGTCTGCACCCGTTGAGATCAATAGTTGGACCTACATGACTGAGTACACCCCAGCGATAACCTGTGAAACATATTTAGAAACCTTCACGTCACTATCCGCCAAAGCATAAAAGCCAAAAACTTGCCATAATCCTCACAAGCCATATTACTTTTTGGGAAGCCGAACACGAAAGAGGTGACCTTGAGGGATCGGATATGACACATCACAACTTTCCCAGCGCAAAACCTTGGACAGCGGATGTGGCTCAAAGAAACAATTGCAGTTGTTTCGTAAGGGCACACTAATAGAAGCTGACGAAATGGTTCTTGTCGAACTATTGAATAGTCTTCGTAAGTTGCAGCGCGTTATCATACTACTTACTACCGTTGGTGGGTATCCATATATGACTAGAGAGGCAGACAGCGGGTTACGATCCCAGTATTCACCCTACTTCTAAGGGGTACAATGCCCGAAAGTTATACCTGCTCTATCACACCAGCATCAGGTTTATCCGGCGTCATACCTACTGCAGATAAGGTACTGAAAAAGCTATCATCCTTGAGTAAACAGCTCCACTGGAGCGGATGACATTCACCTGAGAGCACTGCAGATGGTAGCCATGCAGTTAACCGAACCACATGACAGATTCTTCCAGCGCTACCTAAACGAAAGTATAGTTCCATCAATGTTAAAACGTAATACCTTCACACACATTCACAAAGGCGGAAGTTGAGTTGAGACGGCCAATTACAACCCGGTAACCCTTTTCCCTGGGCTCTCATTGATCATGGGAGCAATCGTTTCAGACGCGTTGACGGACTACCTGGTAAGCTATGGCAGCACTGCGTCGTAGCAGTACAGCTTTTCCAACATCAATCATGCATCATGAACCTGCGGATAGCAAGCGAGCACTGGACCAAAGAAGTCAACGCGTAGCATTACCTCCGTGTGGTGGTATAGAACGACCAAGGTTGTTCTAGACAGTCGGTGTCCGCTTCAAAAGGTGACAACTAGATTGTTGGTCTCCTGCAGAGTGTACTAGGAAATTTGGATCTGTCCATCTTCTTCTTGAGGCACAATGTCTACTTACGTTCTCACGTCGAATACGCTACCCCGGCTTATCAAAATTGGTGGAAGCGTGACTTCGCAGTGCTTGAGACCAAGCAACGTCGGGTAAAAAAGGAGGTCAAGGGTTTGCGCCCCTTTCCACAGCTAGGATGATTGAAGATACCAGGAGCGTTCAAAAAAAGATGCTTTGTAACGGGCACAAAGCACTGCTTTTCAAGTCGCGCAGGATGAACGGCGTGGTGTATTACAGAAAAAATGCTAGTTTGAGTTGACTCAGCGAGTTATTAACAGGAAAAGAGATGCTGGTCTGCTTACCGCTACATAACCTAGTGGGCTGGAGTGCGCACTATTTGCGTTAATTCGCCTTGCGATGGGACACACTATACCGTGCACTGTAGATAGGAAGTGGTGTGGTCCTATCACACTCTCAAAGGTTTAACGTGGAGGCGAAATAACGTGAGAGAGAAGAGTGTACCACATACTGGTTACCTGAAGGGAGAAAACGTTGCGTCAGCAATCAAGTCGACTGTGGTGTGTGGTCACTTTGAGCTACTGGCCTCTCAGGTTGGTGTTGTGGCTGTCTTGCAATAAATCGCGACAGGCGTGATTAGAGTTTGCCAGTATTTGGTACACCATGATACGATCTCCTCGCATGCACAGATATTCACCGTAGTGCATATTTCAATTCCGACTAGTCCAAAGTAGGTCGATTCCGATTCCAAGTGTTTTTAACCATACCAGAATTGGCGTTGCAGACAAACAGTTTACCATAGATCTGTGCAAAACATAGTTAATCAAACTATTCATTTTAGCTGTCGCGACATCGAAGGATACATGGAATGTCTTGGGATCTAGTGAATGTTTAGGAAAGATTCGAAGCATGAGAAGAAATCGGCTCATCTCCTAGTTAATACTGGACTGGAAGCTTACAGCCTGAGGAAGAATTTGGCTTCTCCAGACCAACAGATCTCTTTACTATTTGATGCGCCGAAAGCGTTATTGTCTAAACAATTTCAGACAGCAAATTTTGAAGCAGCCGAAAGTGAAAATTAGATCAAGGTATACGCGCTTTTATCCGCCAACCACAGGCGTAAATTGCCCGCTGCAGTTTTGGGGACCATTTACAGACCCAACATCGTGACCGTTTGATTGCTGGAATTAACTTGCAGAACTCACAGCAGAAGTTAAGTCTTCCGCCTGAGATTACTTTTCAGTCGGCAAGTACCCTTCGTGAACAGTAGCAAGTTGAGAAATCAGCAGTGTGGGAAGAATCTCCACGGTTATGCAAAACCAGTAGCCAAGTAACGAGAAACCGCAGAATTTTAAAACTCCAGCTACATACAAGGAGCACAGAAGCGAACGTCATCTTTCTGGCCGTAGAGACGGGAACAATTGTAATTCATGTGGTAGTAAACATTTGCGACTGATGTGCAAGTTCCGCAACCACAAACGTCATTCATGTGGTAAAATAGGTCATCTACAGTTCATTAGTCGTAGTTCGAAAGCTTGTTTAGTTCAAGTAATGACAGTTGAGCAGACGCCATCATCCGAATTGCATTCACTAGCACTTGCTACGGGTATTTGTGACACATATCCTCACATAACACAGAGATTTGTTGTCAACAGTGGACATCAGCATTCATTTAGTATTCACCTCGGTATTATCCAGTCTTTTATTCCAAGTTCGCATTTTGAAAGCTTAACTCCGAAAGTTTTATGGAGACCATCAGTTACTTCTGTTAAAGGGGTGTTGCGGTGTACACTTGCGACGTTCTTGTTCACGCTCCTGCAAAGCGCTTCCAGACGAGCTACTCTATACACCATTGGAAAGCTTTTGTTTGTTTAAGGTATCTATAAATCCTTCAAACTGCATGTCCAGTGCATCAACATTTGCTTGTCTTGGCTATGTAGTCGGTGGAAATGGTTTTCATCCGGATCCTGCTCATTTCTCTCAGCTATCTTGCCCTAATACTCTCAGAAGCTACGAAGAATTTCGGCTTTTAATGGATTCTGGGCAATACTACTCAGGATTTCTTCCTAATTTTGCCACAAAGCAGAGCCGGTTTTGTACTACAGTCTGCAAAAGCTTTTGTTGGAACAGTCACTCATGAAAATGCTTTCCGTAAATTGCTGTGACTGTTAGTTCCAGGGGCGGTTTTGTGATATTTTCCGCCAAATTTGCTATCACTTTAACCACTGATGCATCACCTACTGCTATGTAGGCTCTATTAAGCACTAGTATGTCATCCTGTGCTGTGTGTCTCCAG
Source organism: Dicrocoelium dendriticum (assembly GCA_944474145.2). Taxonomy (NCBI): domain Eukaryota; kingdom Metazoa; phylum Platyhelminthes; class Trematoda; order Plagiorchiida; family Dicrocoeliidae; genus Dicrocoelium; species Dicrocoelium dendriticum. Next base: position 4,279 of record CALYDF020009878.1, read on the forward strand.
ACGTCTTAGTCCAGCGGAACGCCAATACACTCTAAGCATGAGAAGATCTCTCGTGGTGCACTGGGCGGTCTCGCACCTCCACAATTATTTGCTTGAAATACACTTCACTATTGTAACCGATAACGTAGCGTTGGAATTCATTTACCTTTCTCAACAATCTGGCTAAATCTTCTGCAGTAATTGTGCAGCGCTGGGGCGCTGTGCTCGCCGCATATTACTATGACATGCAAGTCCGTAGTGCTAAACACATTCCACATGCTGATTATTTGTCACAACACGGGATCGCTAATGAAATGACCAATTCAGAGTGCCACTTGACGTAGACATTTCCGTTTCCATCTGATTCGAGATACGGGAAAATATTATCATTCTTTATGTCATCAATCCGTAAAGGATAGGATCCTGATCAGAAGACATGATCTCCGCATTTCTAACAGCTCCGTGGTGAACTTTCGGTTACAGTCGATGGAATTGTGTACGTCCGAGATCGGTATTTTTGGGCCTCCTACGCTGCAATCTGCCATGTTACACGACTTGCATTCTGATCATCTAGGTGCGGAAAAATTGAAGTCTGTCTCGACTGACTTGTTCGTGGCCAGAATTAAATGCCGATATGCTCCACACGACAAAGCACTGGGCCAACTCTCTACATAAGACTGCAGTTGCCGTGCGGCCGCACTTTAACTCGGCACTCGTTTTGTCCTCTGTGGTCTCTTTAATTCTACCCACACAATATTGTGTGTGCGCTCGTTCGAACAAGTTCAATGAGCTCTACTCTGTGCTTCCAAAACCTTGGATCTAACCTGTGTGGATTATACTCTTGATCCAGTTCCCAATTTCCGGCATGTTCTTTGCCATGTTCTACGTGTGTAACTACATCAAGCCGGAGTTTTCGGAAAAGGTTTTTATCTCATTAGGAAGAAGAAGCTGATGGCTCCCAACCTACGCGGCAAACATTCCTGCAAGCTGCAGCATAGCAAAGTTACTGTCTTTCTGCTCCGCTTATCAGCTGAACAGCTCTAGGGACGCTTAGCAGCCTTCCACCTGCAGGCCGATCAACACACGTTGCCGCTTTGTGTGTGTGTGTGTGTGTGTGTGTGTGTTCAACTGCGAGTCGAATGATCGCTGAAGCCGACAGCTGCGACCTCCATTTGCCTCTACCGCCTGACCTTATTGCGGCTGAACAACTCTCAATTCGTGTGTGTATTCTAACGTGTTTGTTCGTCACGCATGGCGCAAAGAACACTCATCAAGGTGAGCGCTCAGATAGGTCTTCCTGCAAACGATAAGAGGACGACTAGCATTCCAATGGTTCAACGTCGCTTATATTGTGCAGATAATTGCAGTAAAGTCCTTAAGAGCAGTGTAACCATTTCTACCTGCATTAGAACGTAGTGTCTGCAGTGTGTAGGCAAATCCGTCCAAGACGTGAAGCAGACAAACAACGTTGCGGACACAATTTGGTTTTGCCAAACATGTCAAGTCATTCCAGTTGTCAACTGTTTCTCTTTGCTCATGAAAACGTGCGAGAAAGTGACTGTGCTAATAGCGCATTTTGTAACTACTAGGATCAATCACATGGATATAAATATGGACGCAATAATACATCAACCAACCAAAGTAATCTCTGAATCTAAGCCAAAGAAGCGAGCTACACCCTCAAACCTCACTGCAGCGTATGTGTCCCTAAAATCAGTGGGTCACCTCATTCCATGCTTCACTTTACGAAGCTTATTGACATGCCTACATACCAGTTTGTATTTTGCCATGAATTTTTTGGCTAGGCACTGTTAATAAGTTACTTTGTCCTCACGAACAAATGCAGTGCAATGGTTGCGATGGGTCAGGAAATTTCCCCAAGTCTCTGAGTCGGGGTTAATTTTGTAGGCACGCCATGCTGCATCCCTTACCGCCAAGCATTTTCGAGCCCTACTCCTTAGAATTGAAGGCATTTTCGGGGGACGAAGACGTTTGGTCTCTTATGCTTTGTTGAAGACGTCGCTGAGTTTATTAACGAACTCTGCCCAAACGTTGTCAAGGCGACTTTTGTTTGAGAATTCCCAAGCAGTTGCGTCGGCGAGTTCTTTCAATACGTAGTAGCGTGTGATTGCATAAGTTAGTTCCGAGTGTTCAGATGGATACTCTGCATAACATACATAGTCAAAAGTTATTACTACGTGGTCACTGAGACCTAATGGACTATCCATCAATAACTTGTCAACCATGAGCTCTTCATTCGTGAGCACAAGGTCCAATATTGACGGTTTGTTGGCTGTCCTGAACCCAGTGGGCGTGGTGACACTATTGTACAAAGGAATATTAGCGACCAGTTCATGCAAGTCTGATTTGAACTACTCACTGGGCGATGCCGAAACCTCCAGATTGTGTAGATTGAAGTCTCCGGAGATGAGAATGTGGCTGTACTTAGTGCGTGTTACTCTGTTTAGGCCATGGATCAAGCGGGAATCCATTTCCGGAGTGGACGTTGGGGGGGAGGGTAGTAAACGATAGCTACGAGACGTGCGTCGTTGCGTCTTAGTCGGAGACGGCACCAGAGTGAGTCGGTAACGTGTGTTTCCAGATCATCAACTATTGTACATTGTAGATCGCTGCGGTAGTAGAGTAAGACCCCACCTCCTCTGCTGGAGTGGTCGTTCCGGATGAGTGAAATTCCGGCTATCTCAACCTCAACAGCAGTCACCTCTTGGTGTAACCAAGTTTCGGTAATAGAAATTAGGTCCCAAGCATTCGCAACCTGACGTAGTCGAAGTTCGGTAGTTTTACTGAGGAGCCCTTGAGCGTTAGTGTACATACATGAAAGTTTCTCAGATTTAAGCAATTTTTCGGAGGTTGTACAATTCCTACGTGAAGTTCCGCTGACCAATTAGTGGCCGGCGACTAATCGTTTTTTCGATGTGTACTTGGTGAAAGGTTTTAACGTCTTATTCATCGTCCATGTAGTTATTCCCGTGTCGAATTTTCGACGTACAGTGTAAGGTGTCTGGTCAATATCATCTTCTACAGGTTGGATGGGCTCATTCGGCACAATACTGGTGCATTCTTTCATAAATCCCATCGCGTTTGGTTCTTTGAGTGACATATTATCTCTAGGAGGCATATCGTTGATTGTCTTCAGTCGAACCTCAGATGGTAGCTTGCAACGGAACATGTGCCAGATTTTTAACATCCTTGCTACCATATGTTTTGACTGAAGGACCACATTTGTGTAATAATAACCTATTAATAGCACGTAATAGTTGGACTGAAGCTGTTGATGACGGAGCAGGAGTCCATGTCATCATCCATCTGGACTTTTCAAAAGCCTTTGATCACGTACACCATCGAATTCCTCTTCAGAAGCTTCGGAACTACGGCACTGGCGACGCAACGATGAGTTGGATTAGCAATTTTCTACACTAACCACGGCTAGTAGTGAGAGTCCGAGAATCATTGTCCAATACAATCGATGTGGTGTACCACAATGCTCCGTGCTTGGACCTCTTCTATTCTTGGTGTTCCTTAACGATTTGGCGAAATCAATTTGCTTCCGATTTCCTATTTCTCGCCGATGACATCAAGATATGGCGAAGGATCAGAGGACCGGACGACCACGAACGGCTCCAATCACCGATGTGGCTGCGCTGCATCTATGTGTTTACAAGTTGCCTACCTGTCTAACACCCTCCACCTCGATTGCCGTCTCCAGCAGACTGGGAATCGTTGCTACGGTCCTTATAGACGGTCTAGGCTCAATGAGTGGTTCCATCCAGTGCGGAGTAGACTATTGCTCAGCCACCGACTTGTGTACGTCTGGTACACATGATTCCCTCCAGAGGTAGACAGGAATGCTGCTGAGGTGCATGTTGAAGGGGTGTGGACCGCCTCTGTTGATGAAACGTGGCTCCGATCCACATGCCTCCTAGTCTTTCTCCTACCGGTTTACACTGGATATGGGGCGGGTGAATGGAGTTGTGGATGGTGCAGCGCAAGCCACCCATGATCGCTCTGTGCGCAGTCGTCCTGTGGCTGTCCTAAGGAGGCCGCAGTGACAGGCAACTCCGGAACCGGATGCCGCCAACCATTCTTTAGCACTGCGAGATCATGCTTGTGTCAGTGTTGCCAGGATTGGATTGAGTATTTCACATGGGACCGCACGTATGAGTCAAAGAATCCGTGGACAGACAAAGGGATTAAACCACCCGAATACCAACCACAAGATACAAGCGCGCCGGCTCCCAATTTTGGCGCTTTCTCAGATGTTGATGATCCAACCAAATAAGTCTGAATTAGTATCCCAAGTTACGCTCCCTGGGGACTGCTTACAGGACGGGGTCACCAAGCTTGTAGATGAAGTTCGGTAAGTGACGAGTGTCGGCCAACTTATACTTAGGCAAAGTAAACTGGAACAGATTGTGGAATGACCAATCACTCGCCCTGTCCAACTCCCGTTGCAGTGCATCGTGACCTCCCTCGTCGGCGATCGTCCGCCACATCTTAACATCATCAGAGAAATGCAAGAAATCCGAGACAAACAGACGAGTGCGTTAGTTAATGAACACAGGAAAGTGACGATGCCTGAACACCGATTCTTATGGAACTCCATATTCGACATAGATAGGATCGGACAGCGTACTCCAAACTATAACCGACAGTTGCAGGTGCTTCAGGAAATTTCTGATTCATTCAGGGTTAGGATTCCAACTCCATAGTATTCTAGTCGGTGTAACAGTGTGCGGTCGAAGGCGTTGAAGAAGTTGAGTTGGATGACATCGGTCCTTGTACTTTTTGCGGTCGCTTCCGTCCAACTGCTGCGTGTAATCAGTAGATTCGTTGTGCATGATCGGTGCTAACGGAAACCTTACTGTCGCGGTTCTATGATATTGCAACGCTTCAGGTGGTCGACTAAAGACTCCGCGATGATTACCTCCATCACCTTTAAAAGTACAGCGGGCTGACCATTGGGTCATAGTTCGCGGGTTGCGAGCGACGGACACTTTTAAGAATTGGCCTGATTAGACCCCGTTTCCACCCGATGGGCTCTATTTGTATATTCAACCACGCTTGGAAGAAGGCGATAATTGCTCAAACAGTGTAGTTGCTGTTATGTAACCGAATCCAGGAGGACTGTAGATGTGCGGTAAGAGCTGTTTCCTATTAAAAATTTTAGTGGCCAACGTGATGTGTAATTCATAAAACCAGGGCGGGTATGCAACCATGGCGGACGTCGCGTTGGAAGATCGTGGCATACTGCATCCGTAGCGCATTGGCAAATTCTTCGGCAATCTGTGCCAATCTAAAGTTCGTTCTAAGTGGGGAAGGGGGACCGCGTGCTTCACATTGCGAATGCTGTTAACATACTTACATAGGAGCCAACTGTTTCTGGAAAATTGACCAAACAGATGTTGTTAGTGAGCCAATTTGTCCTCACGGACAAATGTATTATTGTGGTTGCACTGGGCTACTTAATCGCTCCAGGTTTCGGGACCAGGACGGACTCTGTAAGCGTACCACACTGCATTACTTAATTACATACATTTTCGAAATATGCTTCTAATGAACGACAAGGGCTTGGTAGATGGAACCCGCCATTTGTGAAGCAATTACGATCGGATTGCTTAGACGTCCAGAAAACTGAATCCAAACGTTGCCACGGACTCCACATTTCCAGAAGTACTAATCGCTCATCTCAAGTAAATATGTCAGAAAGCTGTAGAGTGAGATAGCACGCGTTAATTTAGGGTGTTCTGTCGGGTATTCAGTGCAACACACATAGTTTGAAGTATGAGAACCTGAGAGCATAACTCCATTCGCGTAAATATTAATGGACTCCAGATTATGCTTTCCTCATTTGTAATTACCAGGTCTAGTAAGGATGGTTTGTACCTGATAGGTGAGGTGATGTGATTGTACTGTGGAATAGCTACGTTAACTTTGTACAGTTTTGCTCTGAATGTTGTATTGGGATTGTCGAGGCTTCCAGCTCGTGTGCGGTGAAATCGCCTGCGATTAAAAGGTGCATGTAAGTTGGGGGTAAGCTTTTGGTCAGTGCCAATATTAGGCGGGAAGCGGTCTCTGGAAAGGAGAACGGGGGCAATAAACGACTGCCACGAAGAGATTGCTATTGGAGCTGAGACACGAATGGCCCCATGGCA
>CALYDF020009879.1:0-10632 GCA_944474145.2 Dicrocoelium dendriticum
GCGTCAGCTGACTCCGTCCATCTACTCCGTTCGACTGAACAATGATTTATCACGGGATAAAAGCAACTGCTTGACACGTCCCGTAGGATGGTAGCGGTGAATATGATGCAATTAAAATATGTCTGGGTCATCCATCGAACGTCTGCCGAAATGAATACTTTGATAATTAACATCAGTGTAAAATGAAAAAAATTATCGGGCGTAAACGTTCAGAAAGACACTGGGGTGCAGTGATAGTTGAGGTAAGGTGTGAGAAAATAAAATATGGTCGCTCACTTAGGTCCATTTGATACATAAGTCCTGTTGAAAACATGCTTGGCGTAATCCACAATAGGGGAGCTTAGGTAACAAAATGTTGGGAGGTAAGTGCAACATCTAATCGTTTTTTGAAAACATCCAGGGTAGGAGAGGATACAACTGAGTCTGGGAGTACGTTCCAGGGTTGGCAAACCCGAAGGGAAAAGTAATTCCGTCGACACTAGACGGCTAGATTGTTCCTTCAACTTTAAACAGTTACCCCTGAGCTGCGTGTTGTGGCTAATTTTCAGCAAATGGCAGCATACGTGGTTGGGGTCACTCAGTATCTGATACGCTAATATGGGATCGCCACGCAGTCTTCGATAACGTCCGCTGATTCGTTGTACAAGATCGCTGACGACGAAAGCCGTGCAGTTCAGGAGTAACTATGTTACAGTTTTCCAGAAAGCACACCAGCTTATCGGCAACGATGGATTCCATGACCTTGGATAATATAGGGAGAAGAGATACTAGCTTATAGTTTGATGGTTCAGTTCTGCTTTTGTGGTTCGGAGTTATTATTCCAAGCTTCCACACAACAGGAACCTTTTTCTGGTCATAAGTTCTGCTAGTTGTCTTGCTGCTGCTTACAGTTACTCTGAGCAAGTGGTATCGACACCTGTGGAGCTGTGACTGCGCAGAGACGCCAACTTCTGCAACACAGCTTCAGCGGTAAATGCGATGTGAGTGAGTCTTGGCAGCGGGACGACAAAAGTTGGAAGATTACTTGATGGTAAGACCCACTGAAACGTGGGGGCATACTGCATCCGCAGCGCATTTGCCGCTTCTGTAGCCATTCTTATTGGTCCATCAACCGTCACGAGTGGAGGAAATTCTTTCCTCGCCTTTCGTAGGCGATTGACGTGCTTGTACAGCAGTTTGTGGTTAGCTCTGAAGGTTTTTGCTATGCTCTGCTGATATGCGGTTTTGTCTTCTCTAAGCAGTGCAGTGGTTACATTTGGCTACGTAGTCGTCCCAGGTTTCTGGCGTTAGAGTTATTCTATACATCCGCCATGCTGCGTTACATACTAACATCCAATTTCGAGTGCTGCTCCTAACGAAAGAAACTGATTTAGACCCATTTGCAAACCCTTATCTCTGTAGCATCAATAATCAGCCGAGTGAATTTGTTGACGAACTCGAGCCAAGCAAATTCCGGGGGTTCTTCGGCACTGAACGACCGAGTTGTGCCCCTGACGTGACGAACTAATTAATCGTAGCGTGTGATAGCTCGTACATTCTCATGCCGATATTCCACAAATCAGACGAAGTTAAAACAACTGACTGCATGATCACTACGACCCAACGGACAGTCTACAGCCAACACATCAATCATATGTTCTTCGTTGGTCCGCACAAGATCCAGCACAGATGGTTTGCTACTTGTTTTGAACGGAGTGGGCAAGGTGACGTGATTGTAAAGCGAACACTGATTACGAGCTCCTGCAGAACGGCTTTGAATTATTATTTTATCGTGGCACTGGTTTCTAAACAACATACCTTGAAGTCACCCATGGTAAGAATGTGAGTGGGTGCGTCTGAAAGCGGCCGCAAGGTGGCAGTCCGTTTCGGGTGCAAAGCTAGGGGCGCGTACACCCAGACAAGTGTATATGCCTTTTAACTGCAGGCGGCACCAAAGCGAAGCGGGGAACTGCGAGTCTGAATCTTCTATGGTCTCGCACTGTAAGTCACTTTGATAATAGAGTCACTCCTGCTTCTTTTGTGAGTTTGTCATTCTGGATGAGCGACATACCAGGTGACGAAACTACAGCGTCCGTCATTCTAGTGTGTTACCACGTCTCCGTGTACCGATCTTGTCATACAACTCAGAAACTTGGCGATCTTTTAGTTCGACCGGCTTATGGAAAAAACCCTGAGCATCCAGATACAAGCAGGCTAGTTTCTCTATCTCTACGCAGAGGCTTAAAGAGGTCACGTGTGGAGAATGCCGACCGATGTGAGTTCGGCTGTTACTCATTTTTGGTACGATACCGATACCTCACCTGCCACTTGATTCGGCCAAGGCGCGTCCCACTCCTCCTTTAAACCTGCGTCTGAGTCGAACAAAGGTGTCGCTACGTTTGCTGTTTCAGTTGTTTTGATAGCTGGACTTTGAAAAGCTTCTGCAGTCTTTAACTGAAGTCCAGAAGGATGGCTTTTCCGATTTCTGCACCATCGATCCAACACATCCGTTGATGTTTGATCTGATTGAACCACAAGTTTTAAGCTTCTTGGGCCGCATCCTTTATAATTTGGTAAGAGGGGTAACCTTTTGAGCGATGGCGCCACCACTTTGTCCAAGGAAACTGTTTCCCGAATCAACCGTCACTGTTCCAAATCGTGATTTCCGGCTTCTTGTAGACAGTTGGAAGGTAGTTCTGGCACACCATTGATGTAGTTGTGTTTGGGCGATCTTACTTGCTATGTCGTTCTTCGATGTTTCTTTACGATTTTCGTTTGCTCCAAGGAACATCAGGATAAATCGTATTCCACAGCATCCGTATTGCAGCGTACTTCCAGAGTAAAACGTTTTCTACATTAGTACAGGATTCTAGTGTTACTCTAATAAGCCTGGGTTCTCCATGTTCTGAAGAGTTTGGGTGACGAGTAACCCATAGTAGGTTTATGTGTTTACTGTTGACGTTCATTTGCCTTGGTCGTCCGACAACTTGCCACGTAAAGCGATAGCGGTAGATTGGGGGACATTTGATCACACAACAGCCCGATTGCTAGATCCTTTTCTCGTTGAACTGCAAGACCGAGTAATACTTTGTTCTGGCATGATGCGATGTGGTGATTGTCTGCTGTTGACCTTTCCATTCATCTTAGCGGCGTTGCAACAGAAAAAACCGCAAGGCCGACCTTTTGGCTGAACTTTGCGGCATTCCCCACATATGCAACTGATGTCCCGAGGGGACTGGCTCGAAAAGTGACCTTTGATCTGCAAAAGCAGAAAGCTGGTGTACGGCTGCTTCGTCCATGTTAATGACATACGCCAGTTCTAGTAGAATTTGATTAAGCAGACGTTTTGGGTGATGTTTGATCTTCGTTGCCAGGAATGCTGCTTGACTCCCGTAGCTACAGTCAGATTTCGCCAAGCGTTCTGCCAAAGTTGGATGAGACAATGGCGATGGGGACCTGTTACATTGTGTTTCAAGGGAAGCAACTTGTGCAGCATTCGTTTAATTCGAGGCTACTACGCATCCTTGGTGCAGACTCACTTTCAATGAAGTAATCTTACCGTTCACCCACCGCTCGGCTTCTGCTATTAATCTGTCGCACTTCTGGATCAAGATAGGAATACACTTAATGAATGGGATGGTCGAACACACAGTACAGAACTAAAGGACGCCATGAACGCTATTTCGCACTCGTACCAGTTGTTGGTATAAAGTAGCACATCGGGTGCTACCATTTAAAACAATGCGAGCTGGCTAGCCGAACAACCTCCTCGTGCTGCCAGCTGGGTGGTTCGGGTTTATCCCGTTCCAGCAAATAGATCGGTGACAGTGTTCCAGGACGGGGTGAGTTTTCGCCTGACAAGCGTTCTCCCTATAAAAAGCCACATGTATGCTTAACAACACTGTGACGTTGCGGTTGAGACTCGCCACCAACTAATCACCCCATTGCTTACCCGGAAAACTGCTTCAAATCCCTAGACATCAATCATTCATTTAGCAGTGGCGACACCAACAAAAGTTCCGGAAAGCATTTACAATTCCTATAAACAAGCCTACATGCCAGCACACATACATTCATATATCAATATAAGTGACAACCCTATTGTCGAGAATAAACATCTTATTTAATGAGGAGTAGCTCAGTAGTCTCAACCATGGGCTGACAACAGTCGACTTGCGGGTTCGAGCCCCACCAGGGTCCGATGGAATGCGCACTGCTGACGGTTCTCGCAAGAATGGAACGCGCGTACAGTGCTTTTCCGGGCGTGTGATGGCCGTCTGAGTGAGTCTAAATGTGACGAATTTCTACCTATACCATTCAACTCCCCTCCTACTCCTCTGTAATCAGTACGCAGACCAAACTGCTTATAAAGTTATAGGTTAATTGGCGGCTTAAGTTTGGTAAGTTCGTCGCTTGGTGAGGGGGCTATCCTGTCCTTTGCACGGTAGTAACGTGCAAGTCCGTGGATAGTGATCGTATTTATTTCCCATCCCTGCACTCCGCGGATGGGATAGAGCCACACCGAAACCTTCTACCTAGGTGACGGTCCCAGTGGCCGTATTGGCCGAAGCTGACTTCAAAGTCAACAATGGCCACGATTGAGATTGCGTGTCGCAATCCAAGACACACCGTGGGTGCTCCAAAACCGGAAAGTCTTATTTATTTACTTATTAAGTTTACTAATTGATGATGTTCTCCTAATCCCTATATCACATCTAGTAACTTATTCACGATGGTCGTTGCCGTCCCCCGTAGCTTAGTGGTCTCAACCACGGACTGGCAACAGTCGAGTTGCGGTTTCGAGCCCTACCAAGGGTCCGATGGAATGCGCACTGCTGATGATTCCCGAAAGGATGAAACGCGCGTACAGTGCTTTTCCGGGCTTGTGGCGGCTGTCTGAGTGAGCCTAGATGTGACGAAATTCTACCTATACCATTCAACTCCCCCTACTACTCTTCTGTAAATTTCTATTTGTTTGATTCCTGCCATTCAGCGCGGTGTCGTTGCCTGACCCCATAAGTTGCTTGAGCCTCTGTACTTTTGCTGGCGTCGCATATCGGTCAGGCAGCGTTATGATTGCAAAGGTCAAACGAGAAGTCGGCGTGATTGCGCAGTTCGTGTGCTGGTTTATGCAAGCGCACTGGTTGACAAAGCCCCAAAGAAAAGCGGGTGACTGGGATATCGATCAAATCCGATTGAATGCTGTGCGAGCAGCGACGTACCGCAAAATGTGAGATAGTGACAGCAAATGGTCTAGAAGCAGCACCATTTCTACTTAACTCGATCGCCTTATGTAAGCGCTTTTGAAATCATGTAGGCAATCCTGTATGTACTTGAAGATCGAGCTGTTTATCACATAGATACTAGCGACAAATCCGTCGCAAAAGCAGACATAAATCGGACGTAGAGGCGATAGTACAAGAAAGAAGTGCCCACCTTGAATAACTAATAACTCCGAGTCGAATGAATATAATCACAAGGCCGTGTAGTGAAGCGCCCAAAAAGACAACTGCTATCTTCTAGGTACTAGTTCCTTGTTGACCAATTGTACGGTATTCGTTCTTGTTTTAATATTCCTTTACAACCGGCTCGTCACCTGGCCGTCTTGTAAGTTCCCGCGCTAACGTATTGCTCTTGTCTCGCTTCATCCGTCCGCGTCTTCTTGTAGCCCATCGAATACAGTCCGCTGTGTCCGACTCCAAGTGCCTTTTGATATCTGCGCTTACATTCGCACACCGTCTCAGATTGGTATTTACTAGCCCTAGAAATCGGTGACTCCAATTCGCAAGCGGGCATATACTTTTTTCGTCGTTTGCATTTCTTGGTGCGTCCGTTTCTTTTTCTCGATTATATACGTGTATTCATTTGTTTTTGGCTAATTTTAGTAGTTTCTTCGTGTTTTTGTTCATTCTTTAGCTTTTCGATCCCCCTTTCGAAAGTGTTATCACTCGTTTCGCAGCGTAAACATGCTTACTTTGACTGTTCTTAGTTTCATGGAGCACAGCCCAGAGGCTTGGCCTGCGATATTCGAGATCGAACTAGAAACTAAGGGCATTAAGGCGGACGGTCCGAGGTACAATCAGCTCCTCCCACGCCTTCCTTCGTCGGTTGTGACGCTGGTTGAGGACATTCTACTCTGCCCATTGAATGATGCAGAGTATGAAACGATAAAGCTGGCGATATTAAAAGAGTTACAGCCCAACACACGAGCCCGATTTGAACACCTCAATGGTCTCAAGCTGGGAGATCGCAGGCCGTCGACGTTGCCCCGCAAAATTCAGCGCATTGCTCATCCCTTATTCTTGTGCGAAGAAGGGTTAAAGGAACTGTTTGCACGTATCCCAGAGCCATTACCGGTAATTCTGTCCATGTTTCTGGATACACCCCTAAAAGAATTAGCTACCAAGGCAGACGCTGCGTTGGAACGCCTTCCGCAGCAGACAGCCAGTAGCTCCGGTGATGTATTCTCACCGATGCAAACCGAGTCTCATGTTTGCTCCAAGTCATCAGACCGATCTGACCCTAAAGACGAGGAAATTGCGCTACTTCGCAACAGGATAGCAGCAATGAAGACTTCGAAGCGACATGTGCCACGGTCAGATGCAGACCACGTCTTGGTTACCGTTCATTGCGGCCCACCTGTGCCTGCACCGATTACGTCTCGTTCGATAAAAAAGCGCAGCATTTTCTCTGCATGTTCTAAGTCCGACAATGTCAACTACGTCGAAGATTTATGTTGGGATCACCACCAATATGGTGGAAGAGCTAGAGGTTGTCGCGCTCCCTGCATTAGGCACGACTCAGCCGCTTCAAGGAAATCGAACAGCCCGTATACTAGCACGACCAACGTATCCGTCAATAACCAAGCAAATCGTCTGTTTTACCTTAAGGATCGACGTTCTTCCATCACGTTTCTCATCGACACGGGAGTGGAAGTCAGCGTCATCCCTGCGAACACAAAGCTCAAGCACTCGAAGCCTACGTACATCCCGCGTACGGTTAACGGTTCTCTGATAGCTTCATTCGGTCAGAACTTGATGAACTTGGACCTCAATCTCCGCAGAGCTTTGCAGTGGGTCTTCATGATTGCGTCTGTACCCTTCGCAATTATCGGTATGAACCTCCTCCGACATTTTGGGTTGTTGGTTGGTACTGGTCGCCCCAGACTTTTAGACGACCGTACTAAACTAGGGGTCGAAGACATTCTTACGGATGCCCCGATAATCAGTCCCGTTTTTCGACTTGTCGACCTACCTTCACATTATACGAACGTACTGTCTGAATACCCACCAGTCACGACAGAGGTCGTTCATCACATTGTCATGCGCGGTCCGCCAACAAGTACCCTGCCAAAACGACTCGCCTCCGACAAATTACCTGCCGCAAGAGCTGAATTTGATTACTTGTTTCAGCTAGGTATCATAAGACCATCCAACTGCCAAAGGGCGTCGCCTCTCCACATGGTTCCGAAAAAGGCCATGGGGGATTGGCATCCTTGTGGTGATTATCGTTCTCTGAACAACGTAACCACGCCTTATCGCTATCCGATCCTACATATCGTGGATTTCACCGCCAGTCTGGAAGGTAAAAACCTTTTTCACTAGAATCGACTAGGTACGCGCTTACAACCAAATTTCGGTAGCCGAAGCGGACATTGCTAAAACTGCCGTGAGGACTCCATTTGGTTTGTTCGCGTTTCTGCGCATGCCATTCGGTCTAAGGTATGCCGCGCAAACTTTTCAGCGCTTCATCAAACACGTTTGTCGCGTCCTAGACTTCGTTTATGCCTACTTCGACGACAACTTAATCGCGAGCTCCTCACGCGAGGAACACTTACGTCACGTTTGAACGCCTTTTGAACATTTATTTCAACACGGCGTGACGATTAACGCAGAAAAGTTTTCGTTTGGTGTCGATTCGGTCAGTTTTCTCGGCCACCATATCTCTCCTTCAGGCGTCGTGCCAACATAGGATAAAATTAAGGCCATAATCGAGTACCCGATCCTCACTCTTCCAGACAGCTAAGAAGCTTTGATGATCTCGTCAACTTTTATCGCCGTTTCATACCTAGTTGCGCTTCGCTTATGCAACCTCTCACGGACCTTCTCCGGCGGGAGCTTAAGAAGTCCGATTTTCCTGCTGCAGCACGCGCAGCCTTCCAGGCTTTGGAAAAAGCTATCGCCAACATATCTTCTATAGCGCATCACGACCCGACAGCCCCACTGTCGCTCAGTACCGAAGCTTCTGACGTAGCAGTTGGGGCGGTCTTACAATAAAATGTAGTTGACGCTTGGCAGCCGTTGTCATTTTTTGCCAAACTTTTCTAACCTGCCGAATCTCGTTGCAGTACTTTCGGTAGAGAACTATTAGCCATCTATTTATCCATACGTCATTTCCGACAAATCTTAGAAGGCCGCTCATTTGCCGTCTTCACCGACAACAAACCCCTAACTTACGTGCTCGGCTCGACTACCGACCGATACTGTCCTAGAGAGTCGCGCCACCTAGACTACATCGCTTAGTTTGCGACCGATATACGGCATGTCTCAGGTGTGCACAACGCTGTCGCCGACACAGTTTCCCGAATAAGAGCGATCTCCGCTGACGCCGGCACTGCTATCGACTTGGCAGCCGTGGCCACAGGGCAATTCAATAATCCTGAGGCTGATCTACTACCTAGCTCCCCCTCATTGGACATAGGACCCGTTCCGCTGACATCATCAGACGGAATTATACTTTGCGATTTCTCGCTGGACACGCCGCGCCCAGTCGTCCTACGCGAGTTTCGGCAGACCGTGTTCGACACCTTGCAAAGGTTGTCTCATCCAGGCTTTCGTGCATCAGTTAAACTCGTAACCACACGGTTCGTCTGGCGCAATCTCAATCGTGACGTTCGTAGTTGGGCAGCTGCTTGCCTTTCTTGTCAACACCGAAAGTACATCAGCACACGAAAAGCCCGGGAACGACGTTACCGACGCCAGCTGCACGTTTACACCACGTGCACGTTGACCACGTAGGTTCTCTGCCTCCTTCAATTGGCTCTGTGTATCTACTGACCTGTGTCGATCGGTTCACTAGGTGGCCGGAAGCTCTTCCTATACCTAACTACTCTTCGAAAACGATAGCGAAAGCTTTTCTGGAGCGCTGGGTAGCCCAATACAGTTTTCCCGCCATCGTGACCACCGATCGAGGGTCACATTTCTCGTCGATTTTGCCACGTTGCTTAAGGATTTAGACTGTCGCCAGGTTCAGACGACGGCGTATCATCCGGCCGCTAATGGCTTGGTGGAGCGTTTTCTTCGCCAGTTGAAGGCAGTGCCACGTGCGCACGCAGATCCTTCATGCTCTGAAACACTTCCTCTCGTCCTTTTAGGCTTAGGAAGTACCGTTAAATCCGACTTCGTTGTAACGTCAGCGGAGCTAGTTTACGGCTACACACTGCGTTTGTCTGGACAACTGATGGCGCCACCCCCGTCTACTTCCTCCTTTGGCTACGGAAGTTACACTGATCGATTGGCTCACGTGATGCGTGAGCTATGTGCACGCGCTCCTTGATCACAGACGACACCAGTGTACGTTCCCAAGAAGCTGTCTACGTGTTCACACGTCCTTCTTCGCGCACACGGTATTCGACAGCCTTTTCAGTCGCCGCACATCTTGAACTTAGCGCGGATTTGTTTAGCCAATTTATTCCATATGCTAATTTAGTGAAGATTTAAGTCCGCATATCAGTTTGCTTTATTCGATCTAATTTATTGGATATTGTCATTTCAAGTGATTGGCTGTTGTTTGGCATCCTTAGTGTAGCTGGACTTGGTGTGCTTGTTGAGAAGGTGCCTGTTGTGTTTGTCTGGACTTCGCTCAACGCTGAATCATTAGCTGACATTTTGTGGGTGCTTTCTCGTTCTTAACATTTGTATGTTCTACGTTCCTCCAACAATACACTTCTGTTCTGATTATTTTGTCTGTTTTACACTCACAGTTTTTGCGTTTTTTGATGTTTATTTATTGGGGGGAAGGAAGCGGAATCACCGCAACAAGCAAAGATACACGCCCGCCACTGCGTTCGATTTCGAGATAGAACTTCCAAGATTTCCAATCAGCTGCATTCAGCAACCTTGGGACCCCATCCAGGGAGTCTAAAGAAACGAACCGTGGCCAGCTGTTTTGTCAGTTTTTTCACCTTGCTTCTCCAAGTTGTACGTTGTCCACCACACCGCCTCCTTTACCCCTGTCCAGCGACCGCGAACAAAGCACGACGCGGAAGACGCTGAACGGGCATACGCAGTACGTGTCCGAGCCATCGTAGTTGGCGCAGCGAGACAAGCGCTTCGAGGGAGTGGCTGTCTCCACCCAAGACACGCTGTCTGACTTCAGCGTTGGTTACATGGTTCACCCGCCACACATGGGCGATGAACCGCAAGCAACGGTACTCGAAGACCGACAGTCGACGTAGGTCATCGGTACGAGTAGGCCAAGTCTCGAAACGGTACAACAGTACAGCGCGGGCAGTGGTACTACAAACCCGTCCTTTGATGGAGAGACGGATGTCATGGCGGCGCCATACATGCCTCAGCCTGGAGAAGGCGAGATGAATTCTTGAGATACGCAACGAAATCTCGTTTCCAACAACCCACCAGCAGTTATGCAGCT
>CALYDF020009880.1:0-10444 GCA_944474145.2 Dicrocoelium dendriticum
GATACGTAAGATGTTCACATACTACATAAGAACACCTTTCTGCGCAAGTTTTTTTAACCGAATTCATCGGCCGACTGAGTCGAATGTACTCTTGTAGTAGTGGAACACAGCTGTTGTCGGTGTACGATACTTGTAGCGCTGTTCCAAAACCTGTCGCAAAGTGAATATGTGGTCTGTACTGCCCCACTCTAGATGTTAACGTCTTTTATCTCCCCTGATCCTGTATTTCCGTTCCACGATGAGGTGACGAACGAGAACTGAAATCAATAATTTTGTCACCACCGGCGTTAGGCTGATGTCCCTGTAGTCAGCACAGTTGGTGTGACTTCCTCCGGTTTGTTGCCGCGATAATAGATTCTCTCTAAGTGACTGGTATTATCTCTACTTTTCACATCTTAACAAACAGGGAGGTCAGTGTTTTGCAGAGGACCTCTCCACAATCCTTAAATAGTGCGGGTGCGAGGAAATCCAGACCAGCAGCACGAAAACGATTGGGGGCTGCGGTCACGTTTTCGGTCCTCAGCATCCGATAGAGCTTCTTAGCTAGCCGACCATGACACAGCCTGCGCCAACTGCGTAGGAAGAACTCCGGGAGCAGGAGCCCGATTGAACTGCTTTTAAAAGTGCTCCACCCAAGCAGCCATACAGCTCTCCTTATTATAAGTCGATGCACCCGCGCCATCTCTGATTGTCTCACTTACGCCTGTTTTTCTGGGGCCATTGGTGCGGATCATTTGGAAGAGTCTGCGATAATTGCCTACTGTTCTCTTCCCCCATTTCTTGGGTCCTACTTATCCACCTACTAATCCACCAGTACGCAGACTCCATTTGAGTTCGCACCTAATATTCCGTCTAGTTAGATTGTGCTCAGAGCCAGCCAGGAGTTTTCTTCTGGATCCCAACAGGTCCGTTTAATAACACTGACCTGACAGATGTGACTCGCCACTAAATAAAGTCACCGTCCCTTGCTTTACTTCAGCAAAACATTGTAATTCCTCAGATGGAGTCTGAATCTCTGAATGGACTGGGCCCCATTTTAGCAGATCGCCAAACAAAAAGCGTATAAACCCAGCAATTGATCACCGGCTCCCAGTGGACGCGATCTCCTGATTTCGCGTCGCTATCTTGAGAGTAGGCTATTGAGCCAAAGGCTCGGAGCAGAGTCCTCTAAATCAACTCTCTACCTCGGCCTGGTCAACCGGGTAGTATCATACCCGCTGAGAAAAACCATGGATTTACCTTTGTTTCACGCATCCGCTCATGCTGCGTTTGTCATTCCATCACACGCCAACACTACATTTTTTGTCAACCCCACCACCGTTAATTTTAGCCCTGACCTTGGCTTTGCCAATACCCGAAAAGCTCAATCAACAGCCATACTTCAACCTCGATCTATGTTTCGATTAACCTGTCTCAACGTACGGGCGCTCACACAGATTGGTCAACCAGCCGGCCTGGCTCGTACCCTGGAGTCTCTCGCCATTGACATTTGCTGCGTTTCCGAAACCCGGTTGCAGGATCCCAGCAGTGTACACAGACTGACGTCCCCTTCTGATTGTGGAACCATATACCAACTGCGTCTATCCACTGACGCAGAAGCAGCTGCAGCAGGTTTGGCTGGTTTTGCGGTAGCAGTAAGTAAGATAGCCGAAGCTGCGCTGCTTGACTGTTTACCAGTTAACAGTCGGCTATGCGCAATTCGGCTTCAGGGATCATGTGGTACCACGAGACATCGCAAAGAAATACGCAACTTATTTGTTGTTTCTGCCTGCGCCCCAATTGACTGCAACAGCGTCTCCGTCAATGACGACTTTTACCGCGAAATTCACCTTATTTTGAGTTAAGTGGGCAAGTCAGGTATCGTTATACTTGCTGTTGCTTTCAATGCACCGATCACTTGTCTGTTTCCATATGAACTCCACGTTGGAGGTCAGCACGCGCTTAACGAGATACGCACAGATAATGGAGACCGGCTTCTCATATTGTGCGACGACAACCACCTGTTTCTCTCCATCACCAAATTCAGGCATAACAGCCGACATTCCGCAACATGGCCCTCTCCGTCGTCAACGCCGCTTTAGTCCCAGATCGACCACATTGCAATCGGTTTCCGTTGGAGAGGTAGTATACAAGACTTCAGCTTATTCTGGTCATCATACCTCAACTCAGATCACGCGCTGGCTTGTGCGAACATCTGCTTGCGCTTCGGTAGGCTCCAGAAGCAATTGCACCGTAATGTTAACACAAACAGATTAGTTTCCCCTCTGCCTAACTGAGCTATCAAGCTGCGCTATCGGATGCTCTCCCCTGTAGGCCACCCTAAGATGTTGAGCAACACTTAGCTTCTTGGCTCTAAGCGATGCTTTCCTCTGATCAATCGCTGTGATCTCACCAACACCCTTTTGAAAAGTTGAATCCCGCTCGCTCGCTGGAACATTTGATCGATCATCGAATGTGCCACCAAATCAGCTCAAATTCTATGCATCATAATCTCACTCAGGAACACTCAAACAAAGCTTGCGTATAGTTCGACCGCAAATTTAGTCGTCTCAAGCGCCTCGGAGATTGAGACCGCATATCTCTTACAATTTTCCGCAAGCCCATTCCAGCTTAATCAGTTACATCGGCCCCAGAAGCCTGGATCAACGGACCAATATTGAAGCGACGGTCACGAAATCACTACACCTCGAAGACGACGTGGAGCGTTAGTGCCAAAACATTTTTAACTTCCCAGACATCCTCATCCACTGTCCGTTGTATGCCAAGTAACACCAATTGCTTGTTTGGGGCATTCACGGGAGCCACCTAACGTGCGGAGCTTTGGCGTCGAGATTCGATACCTCAAGAGATTTAAGTATCTCGGCTCGGAAAACTCCTTCCAGAGATTTTCAAGTTTGCGGCCCAGCACTTTAAGCATTGACATTCTGTTTTCTCATGATAGGAACGAGAGAGAAAATTGCTCGCCTCCTGGGGTGAGGTCACTAATTGTCCCTATTTTCAACTAAGATGCTCCGTCGCACATACCTTGCTAATCACAAGAGAAAACAATCATATAGCCGTTATACTTCCAAACGCAGCGTCCCATTATGCTCCGCACACTATCCCCGACTGCGAATGTTTTACCGAGAAAGAACAAACGCTGTTGGCTTCGCCGAGATGATTGAACCAGATCTTCAGGTCCGCGCCAACTCCTTGAACCCCGCCAACTTTTACCACAAGCCTAGCCACGGTCGTACCCCCCCCCACCCCCCCACCCCCCCCCCCCCCCGACCTCCCCTCCATCCCCCCCCAACTTTCATCGGACATTCGCGCTGTCATTTGACACCGGTCCCCCCCCCCGGAAATCGGACCTGCACTTATTAAGCTCTGTATTTGTGCTGTATAATTGGAGTCCCGTGAAAAGTGACAGCTCGCATTAATTCCGCAGCTCTACTTCTATGTGTTCAATGTAGAGTGAGGTCCTGTGGGCTAAGCTTTCCTTAACCCGTATCTGCAATCACGTAGTGGGATTGCGACCAGGGTGTCCCCTTTGGTCTCCATTCCTATCCTACTATTGGCAACTTAAGACATCCCGTTTGAGATCGTCTGTCAAAGACTTCCTACAGGATCTTTGGTGTTGCTTGTTTTCCTGTAAGTCCCGTACCGACCTATGCTGACTTACTTAGCTGGATGATATCGCTCTGCTCGGAGGGACGATCTCACAGAGTGTACAGCTCTTATTGAATCTCAGCTATTGCGATTGAAGCCGTCTAATGTATGGGTTATTGCGCTTTTACCCCTGTAGATGGTGCAAAGTGGCTACTTCCTAGACTGGAGTATGTGTCTGCTCCCTTATTTACACATGTTTTTGGAAGGAACACAGCTAGAAGCTTGTGGACAACTTTATCAGACCTTGTAAGCTGTATTTACTGCAGATGTGCATCGATTGGAGAAAGTGGTAATCTCATCGCTTTGCCAAATGCCTTAGGTTCGAGCAACTTACCAAACCTGAGTCATATATGTGGCGTTCCGAGGATCGGTGATATAATCCCGCTCCTTCAAGGCTAGTGTCATACCACGCCTATCATTTATCCAGAGCGCGGTCACTGCTGATACGGAAGTGAGTCACTGAGCAGATTCGTGTGTGGACGACATGCTTAGGATATTCTGCATTCGGACAACACATGCTTTGCGGCGTGATGACCCGTGTGTTGGGGCATGCAGCCGGGTTCGCAACGCGTTGTCTCGCGTACGGTAACCCGTAGCCTTCGCGCTTACTCTACGCTTGTCGCAACCGCGTCCAGTTGTAGGTGGTGCTTGTGCCACGATTCTCCGGATAGTCATGTGACGCGGCTTACGCATAACCGAGCACCTTTTTTTGTTCGCACATGAGGATTGAAGTGGAAGGAGAACACGTAGTAGGTCAGACAACTTTTTGGGTGTGGTCACTTGTCGAATTAATTTTCTCCGTGGTGCAGCTGGGTGTTTCAAAGTTTTTCGCGTGTCCAGACGAGCTTGCTTCGAGAGTCGGCAGTATTTCCAGTTAGCATTAGTGGGTTTATTTTAACGACCTGGCGAAGCCCGTTCTCATCTCCTATAAGAAACCCACAATTTGGGGTCCGTTTAAACAACACGTTTGACGTGGCGGATGATGTACCCCCACTGAATAAGGGTCACTGCTCCCTGCATATACCCTTCGCCGTAATTCGCATTGTGATTCCAGCTAGATTGGCGGGCTGTAATTTGTGGGAACATTGGGGCCCCTGATTGTGCACTTGTGAGCCTAACGGAAAGGTGCAGTATGAACCCGAGGAATTCGGTCAACACGCGCTCCCAATGAGTGCGAAATTCTCCTGATCTGCGCTCCAACGTGCCTTGTGGCATAGGTATCATATAGTCAAAAGCTCCCGTGGAGTCCTCTTAAGACAGCTCTCCGTACTTCTACCTCAGGCAACACGGGTAGAGTTTCACCTACTTGACGAACTAATGGAAACACACCCTCATACTCTCGGCTCTCACGATGGTTCTGACGGTCCTGCTACTCGCACTGCACTGCTTACAAATCAGCACGCCATCCAAGTCCCTCGTCTACCCTTTTGTATGTGTAAGTTTTATTCAGCTTCCACCGACTGTGGTACAACGATGTGGTCTGCTACCGGCTGGTATTTTCTCCCATCAAGACGTTACGTCAGCTCAGCCACGCTGTGGCGGTTCCATGTAATCGACCATCCTCATCGTGTCCCTTCATACCACCATCCTCTACGAAATAGCAACCCGGACGCTCGGGTTAGCAAGCCGTGAAATTCTTAAATAGTTCGCAAATAGTAGTAGCTATATTCACACTTATGCAGCTTACATGACTACTGGTTGCCCTTCCTTAACCTGTGCCAATAAAATAAAGGAATGGTAGCAGCGAAATACAAGCGAGAAAGAGAAACGTGAATTTTTCAGGTGGTTCTTGACGCAACGACCGTTTTGGAGAGTAATTTTTGTGTTTTGAGTAGTGTATGTTTGATGATGAGATGATGGTTAACTATTAGATATTACGGTGTTGAACTGGCTCGCTTCGCGCCACTAGAGCAACCTGGGTTGCCGCTATTGCTATCCACCACATTTCTGAACCACGTGGCCGATCTCCAGAATCACACTGGTGCCCGGTCATTCGTCCTAGGAAGAGCGCGGCCCGTCCGACAGGTGCTAGATTGCTTGCGGTGTGCCGTTGCTGGGATTCTTCATCTATCGTTCATTGTATGTTTTCCCATTGTGGCACCTCTTTCTTCCAATCGACTTTCCGTGAGCGCGCAAATAACGGCCCTGACAGAGAAGCGAGCGCATAAGTCGAGCATACGCAAAGACGTGTTGCCGGAGCCAAGGTATGCTAGGCTCGTCGAGAGAGTAACGCGTTATATGGAGTGCATTGGCTGTTTTGCTTACAAACCCACTCGCTCTCAGGGCTAACATGCTCATAACTCACGTGCCATTCATGGCCATCCCGACCCGCGACGAACTAGTTGGGTCAGAAAACTGTGACGGAGTCGGTTTTCATGTCTTGCGCGAACATTTTTGGACCAGGTCTCACAGACCGTAACTACAGTGAGCCACAGTCGGACCAGGTGAGCAAGTACACCACCGCGCTTGGAGGTATGAGACTGGAACGAGTCGCGAACGTAGTTTGGACCTATAGTGCTGGTCACGCGAGTCTGAGACTGGCAAGTAAAGCGCGGCGAGCCTTTATAGCTGATCCAGTTATAGTGCGGTGGCCTGAGGTCTCGCACTACTAGCCGCTAGTGCTGATATTGCAACCTCCCTAGATAATGTGAAGCCTTTTTTCTTATCTCCAGGACCGTGTTACCAATCAATGTGGTAGTGGGTAAGCACACCGGCATCTGACCCCTAGCCTGGAGATATGGCCTTGACATTTGGAGCCTAGCATAGAAACATCGGGTGCCGATCACTTTATACGATGTCCTCCATTTGCCGAGCAGCGTTTCAGCACGTCTTCTGTGCGCGTGGTGGATCATCACGCCACAGCAATAGCGCTATAACATACCGGCTAAAGTCCGTAAGCTCACCTCGTGACTTCCGTCCTCCCAGGGTAAGCTCAATAACCGCAGTTTTTGGCAGGGCCTTATAATGCTACGATTGGATGACATCGGCATTGGTTAAAATTTAATAAGAAGTCGTAGATTGAATGGTGGCAACCTCGCGCACCCCTCGCTTCTGATAGTAACGAAAACGGGAAAGACCATCACCGTGAGCACCTGGACTTTGACACTAAACCTTGCCTCTGGTAGAAGAATCTTTCAAATGATTAGCAAAACTGGTCCGAACACCACCAATTCCTATAGGTAACATTTTTCCACAACCAGCAATCTATTTACTGAGTCATATGCCCGCTCGCTCTGCGAAAACATTACATCGTTTGGTTCGTCGGTCGATCGAAACGGAGTTCAAGCAGGGTGTGCGAGTATGTGAAGATGTGATGCACTCTACAGAGCTGTTCGAGTGTCGGACAACATGGGCCGCTCTGGCACGCATCTTGGTAAACCCATTGGCAAATTGGATTGTCTGCTGCCTGACTCAAACATCACTGTCAGCAGGATTGCGCAACACAATCTACCTGTTGTGAGTGTCACCAATACCCTCCCGAACACCCGGCTTTCTTTATCGCTCTCGCCGTTTCTCAGGTGACCCGTGTGTCCTGCCGCAGCTAGACTACTATGGTGTTGAACATCCCCTCACTTGCTAAAAACGCAAGGCCTATCCTTCGCTATGTGTGGAGCATGTCCCAATGCAACAGTGAGCTCAAATGCTGTTATGTGAGGCCTCACGTCGCCTTTCTTCGGCCAAGGGTTAAACAGACATCGAGGCCGATTTAACGTGTTCGATCTTGTGTACTCCGCCTATGACCCCTTTGTGCTGCAGCTGCGGAGATGTTCCGGTCAAAAGACTCAGTTCTTGGCAAATTGCCGGACACTCTTTAAGAATTTGAGATGAACACCTATTCTGATACGAATTGTATGAGCCTGCAGACGATATAGTGCACCTAGTGGCACAGTTGTGAAGCCACGTCTCCAGTACGATAAACACCTTTGAAAACATCATGCTGGCTATCGGGCTTTATTGTCGCTGAACGGTGATGGCATGTAGCATTAACGTGGGGTCGCGTCTGGTGAGAGCGCAGGAAATAATCACGCTATGAGTGACGAAGCGGGTTACTAGACCTACCACGTATTTCGATGGTACGACACCATGTGACCACTTAAGTTTACGAGCTACGCACACAGAGGGTAGTGGAGTGACTGGTTATACGCGCGCTAATGTGGCTTTATGCCCGAGCCGACGCAGCCCGGGCTATCGACGACACACAAAAACTCACGTAGACCAGATCCAGCCGACCAAGTTACGGCGCAGATGAAAGCCAGACCAGTGGGTCGATTCCGACCGAAGCTCTTTTACGACTTAACGGAATGGCGACATCGTCAGTCCACTACTAGTGCATACCATTAAGTTGGGGATGCTGACGATAGCTAACCGCGCGACCGAGGTGGTATGTTGTAAAATGAACGTTGTTTAACATCAGTGTGCGCAAGTTTGTGACGTGACGCGAGTCGTAGAGTGGCCCGAAATTATGGAGTACGATTGGAGGAGGGTGTGGGGGGGAGTAGAGATTGATCTCCCCTGCTTTCCCCAGCCCAGTACGACCGGTGAATTGTATGAGCCGCAGCTTATATGCGGTGAACTAAGTTTGACGTGGCCCCGCGCCACAGCTGTCCCTTTGAATGAGAAAGCGTACCAGCTTCTGACGAGGATTGATCGGTAGTAGCTGGAAAGATTGTCGGGGGGCGATCTCCGACTTCTATCACCTGTATCTATTCGGAAAGGCGCGGTTATTATCCAGACGCGTGGCGTCGGAACTGGATCGCTACCGATCGCGTTGAATCATCTTCGTTGTTTAAGCGAATCCAATAGGAATGTCCAACAGTATCGAGGACCAACGTACAAGTGCGCAACAGGCGTGGCTGTGCTGGCGTTTGGAGGTATTCTCCTGTTTGCGGTTCAGAAGTTGACTTGCGGATGTCGGGCGAACCCCACGTTGATACGTGCCACTCCACGGAGACATCAAGCAGTGCACCTGTCAGTAGTTATCGCTCAATTGCCGAGTTTCACTAGCGTTTGATCAATTGTATCCAGCGATGGATGGTATCCTCTTACGCGATTAATCCGCGCTGCAGCGTAAGAACCGTAGGTTCCAACGACGAATTCATATTTGTAGCTCAGAGACGCACGCCCTCAGATGTGTTACTTGGTGAGTTTATCCAGTTCGCGAACTCGAACGAGTTCGTTCGGTGATTGCGTGCTATCTTGCGACTCGGACACTGCAGTGCGTCTAGTTACATTGCGATGACTGGAATCTCTGGTGTAGCATAGAATTTGGGTGGGAACCGTATGAGATGCAGGAGAATGCTTGAAGACACTCATACGCACGTTCCCCCTCCCCACGATATTTTACAGAGGCGATCCCTCGTGTAGAAGAGTGTCTTACACACTTCACCTGCTTTGATTCATTGAAAACTGTGCGGAGTGATTAGCTAGCGTGTGGAGATGTGTAGTATGTTTGGACGGAATGTAGGAGGTGCGGCGACAAAAGTCTTCGTTGCAGATTGGATCGACAAAGGTCCTTGGAATCCGTTGTCCCAGACACCATAACCTACCTCGGGAAGGCCATATATGTGCGACTGAAGAATGCACTTGAGTAGAGCAAGCACCCCAAGAGGTGCCTGGATGCGATTAGATGGTGTGGAACGGCTACCACTTCTGGACCTTATGAGAATAAGAGCGTCGTAGGCCAGCGACCAGGTAGGAGAATGCCATCGATGCGCAACCCGGCGTAGTTTAAATGGTGGACTCGGAGACCAGCACGGTTTCTGCGCTATGCGGTTGTCCAAGGAACCGGTGATTATTGTGTAGGACAGTATAATTGAGGCTTGGTTGACTATTTTTGAGCAGCGAGGCGCGAACTCAGTCACTCTGAAGGACGTCCTTTGCTCAACTGCCCAGGCCAGTACACATAACGGCGGGCAGTTTCGCCTTCAGATCATGCGTGTCATAAGACCGAGCTGTAGTCAGCAAATCCTGAGCTATGGACAGAGTACATGCTTTTGCCTGGAGTCATGGAGGTACCATACAACTCGAGTCTGCATATACTCATGAGTGCAGCGGTAAGTCGTACCTACGAAAAGGTGGGTCGCGTGTCAGTGAGGATTGTATGTTGATATTGGAGGTCAGCACGTCAGACTTGGCAGTGTATTTTGAACCCGGCTACGTCGATGAACGGTAAGTGAACGGGGCTTTCTTCTGCCAAGTCATGGGTTTTTGGAGAGAAGTGATACACGACTGTAGTTCGGCTGCAGATTACTTGGGGAAGACGTCTGTAGATAGGAACGCTTTCGGACAGTGTTAATGGGACGGACGCCGGTCCTCTGAACGGAACTAGCGATGCAGATCACTGTTGGTCTCATGCATCTGCGGCATGTACTGCATATTAGTGACGGAGAGACCCGTCGGCTTGGCCAAACTCATGGAGATACGTCGGCAGTGACGGATATTCGAAGTCGTAACTCAGGAAGAAATGACCCCGCCCAAGGGGGGTGCGTTGAAGATCGGCTAGGCCGAGTATGCCGTGGAATGCCCCTCTTTGTGGACCGAAAATTGAAATGTAGAGGCTTATTTTCCTTCCATGTTGTTGCCATGTCTTTTGATGCCACATTTGAGCCGTTTAATATTTGTACTAGTATAGTAGTAATATAGTAATTATTCTTAATATTATAATATATAATATATATATATACTAGAATTTGTATATACTGAGGCTCTCTGGTATATCCAATGACTACATATACATTTGACAAGCGGCGGATTCATACTCTGGCTGCCAACATATGTTGGTGGCGGATATCGTATT
>CALYDF020009881.1:0-10427 GCA_944474145.2 Dicrocoelium dendriticum
ATATGTCGCGGACGAAGCGTAGTCGGACGCAGCCGAAGGGTTTACTTAATAAGGCGAGTTGCCTACCTGCGCCACTGACGTCTACGCAAGACGACCGTACAAACCAGGCCAAATACGCACCTCATCCAAGGCAGTTTACCTTAGCCCCACGAATTCTACCCCTTTTTATGGGGCAATGCGGGACACGGCCCGCCTTATACATACCAACCAATACAGTTCCATCTAGCACAACTCTTGCACCTTCTGCAAACAACAGTCTACAGCCAGTCGCAACTTCATGGCTGCCTTCTACCGACCCACAGTTGGTAACCTTCAAACATTCCACCTACGAACGTTCTCCTGAACAATCCAACGTCATGCCAACTCAGACAGAATGCCTTGCCAGTTACCGATTCCCACACTACCCATTTCTTTATCAGGTTGCTAGTGAAGTAACTAACACCTACCCATCTTCTTTTCGCCCTGATGCTGTCTATTCACACCCCACTTTCACTCCGGCTCCAGCTTCTGTCTTGAACACATCTAAGGGTCTGTCCCCATATCCACACCATTCCGCGCCTTTGTTACCCCACATCCTGGGCACCATGTCAATTTTTGCCAATGCAGATAGAGCTGCCCAAATCTTTCCAGCCTGTCACAACCCCCTCTTATGAAACTTACCGGGACACGGCCCGATACGTCACACTATTCAAGCACACACACCCTCCCTCGCCGACATCTGCTGACTCCTACACCTGTAGGGGTTGTCCCCATACCAGTAGCACCAGTACTGGCTGCCACATCGCCTGACGTATGCAACCCGGGAACTGTAGATTACAGTGCATCGGAAACGCCTCCACCACTGTCTTGTTACTACCCTACTACAGAATCTGACGACCCAATGACGGGACAATGCGAATACGAATCGTACACTCTCCTCCTCCTCAATATACGATCAATTAAAAATAAAATGCACCTTCTAGGCCCCTTCATCCTTCTGTCAAGCCCGCATATGGTGTTGATAACAGAAACATGGCACTCGGCCGACGCTTCTGACGCACTGCTCCACATTCCAGGGTACACCACTTTCTGTAATGGACGTGCCAGTAAACGTGGTGGCGGATGCCTCATATACGTCAAGAACGAGTTTTACGTATCATCTTTCCACACTATATCTCTTGGCAACGCTGAAGACTCAGTCTGGATTCAGGCCGTTGGAGGTCATCCGGACCTCTTGATAGGCTGTTTATACAATCCACCGCACTCCTCTTGTGCTACCGTGAAAAAATTGGACAGGCTCTTTCAAGAAGTCTCATTTCTCCCTTCACGCTATAAGATCATTGCTGGAGACTTCAATATGCCTCATGTTTCGTGGCTCGGACAGTCGGCCCCACCCAAGTACAGGGCCCTTGTTGACACGATTTCCACTCATGAATGGACACAGCAGGTGAATGTACCGACTAGACAATCGAACACACTGGACCTTATATTCACTAACGGTATCTCGCACGCATGCGCCAGCGTGTTAGACAACATACCGGGCAGCGATCACAAGGTGGTAAAGCTGTCCTTCGCGCTCCCTAAATCCCGTCAACTTGCAGTCACGAAATATGAGATATTTCGGCCCCTCCAGCGCATTAACTGGGACATCTTCTCCTCCCTCCTCCGATCATCCCCCTGGGACGACTTCTTCCTCTCCGACAACATAGATACTGCGACCAACGTGCTTTACAACAATTTCACCAACTGCTTAGATGTCCTTACTCCAAAACAGAAGAAAATCAAAAAGCGTCAAAATCTTGATGACACCTCCACACGCAAACTGACCAGCAGGCTCAAGAAAATGCGCTCCCGCTACATCAAGACCAAAAGCTTTCACCTAATCATCCGTATGAACGAATTGCTAGCCGACTGGAGAAATTCACAAAGTACTGCGCGTACATTAGTAGAGCATGCAGCGCTTTGTACTGAAAACAAAGCAAAGTCTCTCATTCGACTACTGAAGCAGCGGGGTGGCAGAAAAGATATCCCGATTACTACCTTAGTGCTTCCTGATAAAAGTATAATCACTGGTGCGGTTGATCTCTGCGAGTTCATTAACACACATTTCTGTAACTCCTTCACTAGCAATGACTTGGCACTGCTAAATACGATTCCCAAGTTCACCGAAGATCAAATTCATACTATTGACTTTGACTTATGCACTATCAAGCGAGCACTTTGCTCGTTGAAACTGTCACACTACCCAGGTCCTGACGGTATGCCTTCTTCCATTTTAAAACTCGGAGGTCCGGACATTCCAGTCCTTCTCCTCAATGTCTTCACCCTCTCAATGAAGAGTGGTCACTACCCGTCCAACTGGAAGCACGCAACCGTCATACCACGACACAAACGAGGCTGTCGCCTAAATATTGACAATTATCGTCCCATTAGTCACACAGCTATTGCGTCTCGACTAATGGAAAGAATAATAAAGGACGCCATGCTTTGCTTTCTGTTGCCACGCAACCTTATCAATAGGTCCCAACACGGGTTCCTGCCGACTAAATCCTGTCAAACCTGCCAGTTTGAATTCTTAAACCACGTGACACACTCCATCGACCTAGGTCAGGCACTGGTCATTGTCTTCCTGGATATGAAAAAAGCGTTTGATCGGGTGCCACACAATGGTTTAATGACTAAACTAGCAGCATACGGTGTCTCCAGCCATCTCCTTTCATGGTTTTCTTCCTACCTTTCCAACCGAACGCAGTCCGTGCAACTGGGCGATATCTCATCCAAAAAGGCATCCGTAACCAGCGGAGTATTCCAAGGCAGCGTCCTGGGTCCTCTGCTGTTTTTGCTGTACATTAATGATGTATTCCAGGTCTTCAAACACGGCACGCCGTACCTTTTTGCCGATGACATAAAAGTTATTTTCTCATTTGACCCTAGCTGTCTACGTAATAGTCTCTCTAGCATTCAAAGCGATCTCAGTGCTCTTGAAACATGGTGCGATCTATGGAAACTAGAGTTTTCACCAACGAAATGCAACGTCCTTTCCTACCGATGCTCTATACCCCCCAAACTATTAACCCTTAACGGTACACCACTTGACAACAGCCTCACTGTGCGCGATCTCGGTGTACACTATTCCTGCTCATTGAATTTTGCGGAACAAGCGAGCTATAGCTCTGCCAAAGCCAGGTCTATCATTGGTTATATACTGAAGTCAATGTGCTTGTTAGAGTCTCGACTCATGCTCTATAAGTTGTGTGCCAGGCCTATACTAGAGTACTGCTCAATGGTTGTTACTAACTCACGTAAAAGTGACAGGATGGTTATTGAGAAAGTCCAGCGTTCGTTCACTAAACGTCTATTAGGAGCATCTGCGCTCAACTATCGAGGCCGCTGCAAGCAGCTTGGTCTGGAACCGCTTTGGCTGCGACGTCTCAAAACCAACCTTGTTTTCCTATATAAGCTAATCAAATTATCGGACTCAAGTATCGCTAGTTTTTTTCAGCCGCCTGGCGATACACGTTATCCTCTACGCCATAAGGCACACTCATTTTCCCTACCCAACACACGTTGCTCCATACGTTCTAACTTCTTCCTCTATAGATACGCGCATGTCTGGAATAAGCTACCGGAAGCCGTCAGAGCATCTGATAGTATCACGCAATTCTCCACGGCCATATATAGACTATTAAGCGTCCCCAAGGTAGCAGAGATCCTGGGCATCTGCATCCCCGAGGACGAGCTCTGGGAGAACGGCCCCCATCACATATAGACACACAAATTCTTCAACCAGCACTAATAAAGCTCCCTTCCTTCCTAAACCGTCCGCTCCTTATCGCGCTCTTTCATTTCTCTTGCAATCGGATGGCAAACTCAGTGCCCTGCATGACCTAGTCTCATTTGACCAGTCTGACTGCATCCATGACTACGGAGTTGCAAATGGTCTGGGACCTGCAGTCAATGTTAAGTCTACTACACCTTGACAGTCTGCTGGAATCGCTTACATTTATGCAGTTTATTCCTGTCCATTTCTGCTGCCCCTCCCTATTTGTCTTCTCACCTTAACTATACGCTTCAACCTCAACGCGCTGACTAACCTTGTCCTCTCTGATCGGCGTCCTGCTCTACGACCACCGTGAATTTAATGGTCAATACTCGGAACACCGAGCACTCTATACCCCTTTACACGAGTGCCTCAATGTCATTCCCACACCTTATCAGTAAAGTACTTCCTATCCCAACCTTTTTCCTCTCCTAATTGCTCTTTTTGCTCTTAAGACGCGAGCATCGTTGGCTTCCCCAAATCCCAGCAGAAAACTTTTTCCATCCTGATCCTGTCATATGCTGGTGCGTCTTCTGTTTCCAATACTTCTTCAATCGGACTACCAACTCTCAGTGCCCTGCAATAACCTAGTCTCAGCTGACCAGTCTGCTTCCCTTCGACTTCTTCCATACTACCGGGATGTTAAAGTTCCAGGCTCTGTAGACTCAACGCAATGCCTCCCTCACCGCGACTGCCTGCTGCGCTTGTTCACCCTCTTTTACTGCAGCCACATCCATCTTTTACTGTCCACCTCGCGACTCACTTCAACTGCCTCCCCAAACGAACTACAGCCTCAATCACAATGCGCCGACTAATCCAGTCTCAGACTCCTGTGACATTAATGGCCATCGTTCAATCATTCCTCAACCGGACGGCCAACTCTCAGCGCCCTGCCCTAATTTAGCCTAATCCCATGAGCCAAATAATCTGGGACTACAGGTTAACGGGATGTTAGCGATCTAGGCTTGGTCGATGCAAAGCCGTGTTTCCCTCACTTCGACAGCCTGCTGGACTTCTGTGACTTTGCCGACCATTGCTCGGAAGACTGAACGCTCTGTCACCATTACCTCGTGAGCCACGTTAACTGTCGCACTTCTTACCCTAAAAGTCTACTCTCGACTCTGTCCTCCCCTCATCACACACTGTCTTTATTTCCTCTTCATCCGCAGAGCGTGCTCTCAGTGCCCTGCTCTATTAACCTCTTTGACTGCTTCCTGGATAACAAACTGTAGGTCTACGCTCTGCTTCACCAACACACAACATCTCACACATTGCGAGCCTGCCTGACTTGTATACCTTATATTCATTTACCCTCTTCAATCCGTAACCTGTGCGTCTCTGCCGAATCTTTATTTATCTTCCCACCTCAACAGTACGACTTACTCTAAGTGTGCTGACTAATCCAGTCGCGCCCGATCGGTCCCCTGCGCTCCGAGTTCTCTCAGACTGTTGTGACGTTACCGGCATTTATTCGGAAGACCGAACGTTCTGTCCCCAATACCTCATGGACTTTTTCACACCTTATAAGTAAACCTCTTTCTATCCGGACCGTCTCCCCTCCTTAGGGCGCTCTCTCCTTTCATATATTCTCTAATCGGAATGCCAACTCTCAGTGCCCTGTAATAACTCAGTCTCATCTGACCGGTCTGCTTCTTTGACCTTTTCCAGACCAGCAACATTTAAGCGGTCTAGACTCTGTAGACTCAAGCTATGTCGCACTTACGTTGACAGCCTGCTAGACTTGTTCACCCTCTATTCATATACGCACCCCACCCCTAACCTGTCCACCTCTCGACCCACTCCATTTGCCCTCCTAAAATTAGCTGCCGGACTCAATCTCGTTTCGCCAACTAATCCTGTCTCGTCTGATCGGTCTCCTGCTTTCCAACTTCTCTCAGACTTCTGCCTGACTTGCATACCTTATATTCATGTAGCCTCCTGCATCCCAAACCTATCCGTCTCTGCTAACTCTTTATTTATCTTCCCACCTTAACTGTTCGACTTACTCTCAATGTGCCGACTAATCCAGTCTCGTCTGATCGGTCCCCTGCTCTCCGAATTCATTCAGACTGCTGTGACGTTACCGGCATTTGATGAGAAGACCGGACGCTCTGTCCCCATTACCTCTCGAGCCCCATGGACATTTTCGCACCTTATAAGTAAACCTCTCTCTATCCGGACCGTCTCCTCTCCTTATGGCGTTCTCTACTTTCATTTCTTCTCTAATCGGACTGCCAACTCTCAGTGCCCTGTAATAACTTAGTCTCATCTGACCGGTCTGCTCCTTTGACCTTTTCCAGACTAGCAAGATATACCGATCTAATCTCTGTAGACTCAAAACTATGTCTTGCTTACATTGACAGCCCGCTAGACTTGTTTACCCTTTATTAATATAGGCACTTCCATCAGTATCCTGTACACTCCATCTTTCTCCAATCGGACGACCATCTGTCTGTGCCCTGCAATAACCTAGTCTCATCTGACCGGTCTGCTTCTTTTACCTTTTCCAGACCAGCAACGTTTAAACGGTCTAGACTCTGTAGACTCAAACTATGTCGCACTTACGTTGACAGCCTGCTAGACTTGTTCACCCTCTATTCATATACGCACCTCCACCCCTAACCTGTCCACCTCTCGACCCACTCCATTTGCCCTCCAAAATCATTCTCATCTCGCCGACTAATCCCGTCTCAACTGATCGGTATCCTGCTCTCCAACTGCTGTGACGTTACCGGCCATCGTTCAGATGACTGAGCGCCGTCTGTATTCAATCCTTCTACAATCGGACGGCCACCTCTTTGTGCCATACCCTAATTGAACCTCATCTGATCAGTCAAACTCTCTGGAAATCCTACCAGGCTACCGGGATGTTAGCGGTCTAGGCTCCGTCGATCCAAAGCAGTGTCCCCCTCACTTTGATAGCTTGCTGGACCTGTTCGCCCTACGTTAATATAACCACTACTATCTCTGACCAGTCCAATCCTACTGACTCCACCTATCTTTCCAAATGAACCATAGGACTCAATCGCAATACGCTGACCAAGTCCAATCTCGGCTGATCGGTCTCCATCTCTCCGACTTCTGTGACCCTGCCGGCTATTCTTCGGAAGACTGTACGCCCTGTCACCATTACCTCGAGAGCCACGTTAACTGTCGCATTTCTTATCCGAAAACGTAAACTCTCGACTCTGTCCTCTCCATATCGCGCTCTGCCTTTATTTCTTCTTCAACCGGAGAGCGTGCTCTCAGTGCCCTGCTCTATTATCCTCTTCGACTATCGAAATTCAGTTCTAGGCTCTGCTTCACCAACACACGTTTCTCTCACATTGCGAGCCTGCCTGACTTGCATGCCTTATATTCATATAACCTCTTCCATCCCTAACCTGTCCATCTCTGCCGTCTCTTTATTTATCTTCCCACCTAAACTGTACAACATACACTAAGTGTGCCGACTAATCTAGTCACGTCCGATCGGTCCCCTGCTCTCCGAGTTCTCTCAGACTGTTGTGACGTTACCGGCATTTATTCGGAAGACCGAACGCTGTCCCCAATACCTCATGAGCCTCATGGACTTTTTCACACCTTATAAGTAAACCTCTTTCTATCCGGACCGTCTCCTCTCCTTATGACGTTCTCTACTTCCATTGCTTCTCTAATCGGACTGCCAACTCTCAGTGCCCTGTAATAACCTAGTCTCATCTGACCGGTCTGCTTCTTTTACCTTTTCCAGACCAGCAACGTTTAAACGGTCTAGACTCTGTAGACTCAAACTATGTCGCACTTACGTTGACAGCCTGCTAGACTTGTTCACCCTCTATTTATATAGGCACCTCCACCTCTTCACCCACTCCATTTACCCTCCTAAAATTAGCTGTTGGACTCAATCTCGTTTTGCCGACTAATCCTGTCTCGTCTGATCGGTCTCCTGCTTTCCAACTTCTCTCAGACTTCTGTGACATTACTAGCCATCGTTCAGATGACTGAGAGCCGTTCGTATTCAATCATTCTTCAATCGGACGATTGAGTCTCTGTCATCCGTAACTCAGCCTCAGCTGATCAGCCAAATTCTATGGGACTGCTACCAGGCTACCGGGATGTTAGCGGCCTAGGCTCCGTCGATCCAAAGCACTTCCTCCCTCACCTTGATATCCTGCTGAACTTGTTCGCCCTATGTTGATATAACCACTTCTATTTCTGACCAGTCCAATCCTACTGACTCCACTTACCTTCCCAAATGAACCATAGGACTCAGTCACAATGCGCCGACCAAGTCCAACCTCGGCAGATCGGTCTTCTTCTCTCCTACTTCTGCGACGCCGCCTGCCATGCTCGGAAGACTGAATGCTCTGTCACCATTACCACGCATTTCTTATCTGTAAACGTAAACTCTCGACTCCGTCCTCATCGCGGCCTCTTTATTTCTTCTTCACCCGCATAGCGAGCTCTCAGAGCCCTGCCCTATTATCTTCTCTGACTGATTCCTAACTAGCGAAATGTAGTTTAAGGCTCTGTATCACCAACACACAACTTCTCTCGCTTTGCTAGCCTGCCTGACTTGCATACCTTATATTCATGTAGCCTCCTGCATCCCAAACCTATCCGTCTCTGCTGACTCTTTATTTATCTTCCCACCTTAACTGTTCGACTTACTCTCAATGTGCCGACTAATCCAGTCTCGTCTGATCGGTCCCCTGCTCTCCGAATTCATTCAGACTGCCGTGATGTTACCGGCATTTGATGAGAATTCCGAATGCTCTGCCTCCATTACCTCTCGAGCCCCATGGACTTTTCCACACCTTATAAGCAAACCTCTCTCTATCCGGACCGTCTCCTCTCCTTATGGCGTTCTCTACTTTCATTTTTTCTCTAATCGGTCTGCCTACTCTCAGTGCCCTGTAATAATTTAGTCTCATCTGACCGGTCTGCTCCTTTGACCTTTTCCAGACTAGCAAGATATACCGATCTAATCTCTGTAGACTCAAAACTATGTCTTGCTTACATTGACAGCCCGCTAGACTTGTTTACCCTTTATTAATATAGGCACTTCCATCAGTAACCTGTACCCTCAAACCTTCAATCAGACGACCGACGCTTAGTGCCATGTTCTTCTTTGTCATCATCAGATCAGTGAAAGTCTCTGCTACTACTACGAGGCCTAAGGATGTGTCGGCTATTCAAGTCTCGTCTGTTCGGTCTCCGGCTCTCAGAGTTCTCTCAGACTACCGGGATATCACCGGTGATTTTTCAGAACTGATCGATTCATACTTCGCACGAGAGCGTCCTTGGCTTCACCAAACTTTAGTAATAAACCTTTCTCATCCTGACTATCGTCTCCTAATTGCTCTCACGAGTTACTCTTCGCACTGCCGTCCGCATTCTTCCGCTCATAGCTGATTCTTTAAATTTCCTTTTCTTCTTGGAACGTTGCTTTACCTATGTTGCTCCCGCATTCCGTCTCAACCTAGTTGTCCTTAGTTTCACCTAAGATGCCGCTCGCATTCGGTCTGCTATCATCATCATCGGTTTACCTGTTACTCTCCAACAATCATATTAATCGCTTAACTTTGTCAACACGCTTTGTTGTATCCGTCCCTTGACCCTGCGCGTGCAGATCCTTCGTTCTACCTAGTAGTTGTAGTCTGAGGCACTCCAGCGACGTGATGTAAAGAACGCGCTTGCAAATCATGTATACTAAACAAAATTACATAAATTTTAATGTATCATAGGCATCGTTGCGCGCCACCAGTCTGTGTTTGTGCTTCTTGCTTCATTGCTGTCTTTCTGTTTGGCTGCCTCTTGTCCGTTGCCCGTTTTCTCCCGAGATTTCCACAGATACATCCGCCAAAACATGAAGGTTTATCCACTGGGACTGGTCGACCCACCCTCAATAGCCAGCTGGTTTACATGCTTGATCTTTTCTCCGGGAGATGAAGAAACCACACATCGTTCCAAATGGAGCTCTTTCCGCCATTCTGGAGAAGCTATTACCACGGGGTCTAAACAAATGGGTTTAGCTCGCCTCGTACTCACAATAGAACAATTTACTCACCTGGAATAATGTAGTTACATGGATCCACTGTTCCACAACCGAAGACTGACAATTCTGGCGTGATTACCTTCAATGCCTCAAACATTCCGATTCTCCAATCACCTGGAGCTTTTCTGATGTCATTTCACGGACAGCATTGCGCGCTTATAAGCGGCTTTTCCGATGATCTTTCATGGAGTTCTCACTTGGCCATGAAGACAATTACACTTACATTTGAAGGAATTACTAGTCCACTTTGCGGAGAATTGCATCTTTCAAGTTATGGACATATTCAGACACAAGAAACAACTGCACTCACCGTCCCTATGACAAGTCCAGCATGGATAGCTGGACACGGGTTGCGTGCCGGACAATATAATAAAAAATCCGGCCTCTATTAACAATGTGGTTACTCACCCGCATCATTATCATTCGACTGTGACTCTTTTACATCATTGACTGGCTTCAACGACAATAGCCGGTTCAGTACTAAGCCATTTGGCAAACCAAGGAATAATTTTGGCTGTCAACCGACTGCGAATAATAGAGTGCAAAATTCGGTCTATACGGTGCATAGCCGACTAGCACTACAGTTCAACG
>CALYDF020009882.1:0-10428 GCA_944474145.2 Dicrocoelium dendriticum
AATCGGTACACACTGCGCGACTAAATAAGGTACCACATCCCCTTGGCACAACAAAGATTTCCACGCATATATACGTTTTTTTTGTTTTTCCGCCGTGTAGTTCCTTTGGTTGAGTTTGGTAGGCTTAAGGAGATAAACTGGTATTTGCAGAAGTTCATGCTTAGTCTAAGTAAACCGTCGCACAACTTTCGACGTAGATAAATGTTATATACAACTCAAAGCTTCGCCCTGCACTATTTGTGCACCCAGTTCCAGCCGCCGTCAGCGACAAAAAGGATGCAGAATTTTCTTCTAATGTTTGTGAATAGGTGCATTTTACGTGCAGGATAAACAATTTTTTGGACACGGCCGCCTGTTGCATACGCTGTCAGGAGTCTAGAGTTGGCTGCAGATGCCTTGCGAACAGAGGTAAACCAGCAGCAAGTACTGTTACTTTCGGAGACCTGTATGGGTTGCATTTAGTGTGTACTCAGGTCAAGTTACAATGTGCTATTAAATGAATAACTATATACATAAATATTATTTTCCCGAATACATCAAGGCACGGAACACCTGGCATGATCAAGAATTTCCAAGGAATTGTTCCGCAACAGGCACGTTGCTTTGCATGAAATACGCTGTTCGCACAATCTACAGAAGCTACCGAAATGGTAAAGGCAATAGTCAGGAACGGTATCCTTAAGGTTGTGGCGAAAGTCTGGGTTTGAAATGTGTAACAGCGTAAATTATAAAATAATGGCGGATGGTAAAAGCAGGGAAGTGTCTTTAGTGTACATATCCAAAATATAGTGAAATGCTTGAAAGGTCGCTCTGGTAATGTTGCCAGCGTGAGTTTCTGGGCAGTGACTCTGTTCGGTGGCGAGTCACAACCATCTTGTCGCAGTGTTGTTAAACGGACATTTGTGGTCGTTTATAGAAAACGCTTGTTAGAGGTAAACCTACCACCTTCTGGATCATTGCCATCAATAACTTTGAATGCTAATGTAAACGGGCGATGTGTCTTTCGGATCAAACGCACACTAGGCTGTTCGCAGTCGTGTGAGCCACAAGACTGCGCTGGCTAACCGAATTGCCTAGTCCAGGTCGTCGTTCATCCTCGCAGCCGACCAAGACATATCCAGAAAAGTCGGTAGAAGGATTGCGTAGGTGTGTAAAAATTTCGAACTAATGGGATTTGGCTTGCCCTTTTTGTATACTGGTCTTGGCCGAAGGCTTACGTGTCCAGGCATACACGCTGAAATATCAGGGAAGCGTACAGTGGATCCTTGTGGCTAAATTCGTCTCAACGGGCAAAACCGCGATTCCTCAGACAACTGCGTGATCCACAGGAAGTTCGTGTTGCCCGCTTTTTCCGAGATTTCCCGTTACCTCGGCCAAAACAAGAAGGGTTATCCACTGGGACCGACCGACTCATTCTTAATAGCCTGCTGGCTTAAACACTTGTCCTTTCTCCGGGAGATAAAGAATCCACTCGTCGTTCCCAAAGGACCTCTTTCCGTTATTCTGGAGACGCTACTTGCAAGGAATCTAAACAAATGGGTTTAGCGCGCCTATACTTACAGTATCACAACGCACTCACCTAAAATATCTACGTGGGTTCCCTTGTTCTACAACGAAAGACAAGCAATGCTGGCGTGAGTACCTCGGTTAGCTTTGCTCATCCACACCGGCACTCAATGTGTTGGTTTCGGTACCATACATTTCCGAAAGAACACTCCGATTCTCCATTCATCTGGAGCTTTTCCGATGTCATTCCACGGACAGTTTCATTCTCGTATAAATGGCTTTCTGACAGCCTTTCATGGAGATTTCACTTGACTATGGAAACAATTGCACGCACTTACATTTGAAGAAATTCCAATTCTATTTTGTCGAGTTAGAAACCCGTAACGATCCCACACTGGACAACGCAATGGCATTTTCGCCTGTTATGGACGTACTTAGCCACTAGGAACAACTGCACTCTCCATTCCCATGACAAATCCAGCGTGGAAAGCTGGACACGGTTTGCGAACCAGACAAGTATGTAACGGAAAAAGCCAGCCTCTATTAGCAAACTTTTACTCATCTGCACACCTTATCTTTCGACTTTGCGATCCTTTCGCATCACTGACAGGTACTGCCGGTACACTACCAAGCCAATCGGTCAACCAAGGAGGAATTTTGGCTACCAACCTACTGCGAATAATAGAGTGCAACGTCGGTCTGTTCGATGAATAGCCGGTCAGCACTATTGTGCACGGAAGCTGCGGCAGCGTACCAGGACGTGGTGGGTTTTCGCCTGGCAAGCGTTCTCCTTACAACAAGCCACAAATGCCCGCTTAACAACACTGCAACGTGGCGGATGTGACACGCCACTGAACAAAGTCACAGCTGAACATTTCACACTGTCGCCGTCCTCAATTCTACTTGCAACGTACGCAGCTGATTTTACTATGGTGAATGCTTTGATGGAGTACAGCACATTTCGATTTCTTAGAGCTGGTTGATTGCACCAAAACCTTGGTTGCGCTCCTATGCTCATGGATTATTACATAGCGAATTCACGCCACATTTGTATCTCGACACAACAGTTATTACTGATTTTTACGCACACAGGCGCCACCATGTTGCTTGGGATGACTATTACCTGACAAAATGTTCACTCGTATGGACTACGTCTTTTCCGTTATATCTTTCACTAAAACAAAATATTTTACTATGCCAAAGAAGCTATGCTTATATGCATATTTGATCGCGCCTTCACGGGTGTGCCTCCAGCGTCCGAGAATACACCAGTTATTTATTTATTTGTTTATAACCATTGTGGATTATCAGAGCACTAAGGCCGAACCCCTGAGTTCTGGCCATATATAAGAACAGATTGTTCGCCGACGGTATGCAAAGTGCTTCTACAGTTGTTATTTTCAAGCAACTTTTCCCATATCTATTAAGGGCTCTATGTTATGCCAACAAGAAGGCTCTAGGTAAGAGAAGTATTAAACCTTTCTTGCAGAAATGTAAGATGCCGAACATAATTGGCCAAACAACAGTGCAAATCTGCAAAGTTGTCCATGTCAAGTGAATTAATTGTGGTAAAATGATCTGTTTCTCTAGTGACAAGAGAGAGCCACGTAAAGACAATTT
This sequence comes from Dicrocoelium dendriticum, assembly GCA_944474145.2. Lineage (NCBI taxonomy): Eukaryota > Metazoa > Platyhelminthes > Trematoda > Plagiorchiida > Dicrocoeliidae > Dicrocoelium > Dicrocoelium dendriticum. The sequence goes on from CALYDF020009882.1 coordinate 3,127, forward strand.
TACTGGATAAGTTGTGACAGTGTGATTGCGGGGCGTGGTAAACCCATTTCTTTAGACCCGTGCTTGCAGCCTCTCTACAAATTGTCAAGTGGCTGCTCTAATCGAAATGTAATTAGAATCATTGAAATGATGATTTGCTGGTAAGGTCCAGGAGAAGACAATAATTATTTCAAAGCTGCTGGCCGTTGGGGATGATCACACAAAGTCAGATGATGAACCGTCATGCGCCGACCGCCAATGTACCCCGGATCGGCGCTTAAATACTGCGCCGTTATGCTGCCATCCAAGTGTGCTCTTTGGCGACGTGATTGGTTGCAACTGCACCGACATGCGCATTTGCGTACGACTGACGTGGTCATGGTAGACGGATCGAACAGCAGAAGTTCTTTGCGTTCATTCACAGGTACATGCGTACAGCGTGACCCCGTACTGCACATAAGTTTTGTAGATATCATACGGGACACCGATAGCAGCGACTGATATACAGGTTATGACGCATTCGACAAAATGCGGTTAACGATATCCACTGGGATTTAGGTAGGCGGCGCGTTAGGGCACACTAAATGTTCTTGCATTTGGGATGATGCGACCATCACTCATGCAAATGAAGCCGTTTGATTAAATAGACCAACAGGTTCCGTGTGATATTTTATTCACAAGTGGGTCCAAAGGAACATACCGAGCAATTGCAGTGTAAATGCTTTATCCTACGGGATTGTATAACGTTCATCAACCGCTGCTGAAAGGTTGCCGCATGCTAATGGATACATCAAGGGTGTCAATTCTAACCGAATGGATCCCAGTGACGTATGGTCTTTCTGGCTCGGAACATGGTTTGCAAAACCACTGCGCAGTTATTAATTTCAAACGTCGTCAAACATTCTCTACAACCAGCAGGTAAGTGTTTTACCGCCACTTTATTCCTCTTGCACGCAGCGTCGTCCGGTTTGGGTCGTTGCAAGTGTCCACTTGTTTCGCTCCCGTATGTTGTTGGACTATATAGTGGACCTAGAAAACTACGGTGTTGGCAGATCTTAAAACAGCTCATAAAAGGGATAAATTAATTAAAACGCCAGGATTTACAGTATCCACTTGTACCGAAAACAATAGACGCGGACGTGTCCGGTTATTTGAGGTGCTCACGCACGCTCTGACGTTACCAAAAGCAAAGGACACGCTGGGTGTCCTAGCTGTCCCAAAGGTAACTGCATGGGAATAAGTAGACGAAAAGAGTATCTTTCTTAAAACGTATTGTTCAAAGCATACGGACGAATCAATCCGTAAGCAACAGCGTTAGCTCCACTACCGTTAGCGCAGCTTAGAGTTGACATGGTAAATTGTTTAACAATTGCTTGCACGCAGATTGTTTAGGCGGCATGCATCGAATGGTGGTTGATAACACCCAACAAAAGGCATTTTCCTTTAACACAGGAAAAATTAATGCGACTGCATAACTTTGCTTAACCTACTCAGAAGTATCATAGGACCGATACTTTGGATTTCTGGAGTACACATGAACACCGGCGGTTGCTTCCATATGTATGGCTTTCAATATTGCCGTACATAAATAGTAAAATAGTAGTACAACCATTTACTGCAACTGCAAATTGCGGTGAATCTGTTCTGCCATATTATATCTCACAAAATCTAACGGAAATTGGCAAAATACTTGTCTCGCGCCTTCGCTGATGCCAACAGGCATCTTCACGGTTAAATGCAAATGACTATCAACTTGAAAATATTGACTTATTCACTTGCTGACATTTGCAATCACAGCACTATAGAAACTAAAAGGAACTGCTTGCAAAAACGACACTTAGTTGAGCTGCATTAAAAGTCCTCTGCAAGTCTGTATCAATTGTTGTTTACATAGTTCAATGGGTATGTCACCTTTAAAAGGATGTTGAAGAAATATCCGTTACTTCTCTACCGTTTGTGCAGTTGATCTTGAGCTCATAGGCTTTGTATGAACGTCAATGAACGGTTCTGGATAGCCCTGTTCGAGAATTGTTTGCCTGCTTCGCCTTAGTTTCTATTCACTTGTGTCCTCACTACAGATATTTCGCGCACGATCTGCAAGCGCATGTAATAGTGTTCATTTACGGGTAAATGGTACAAAGCTCCATAAGTCTATGTATTGGCCGGCCTAGTACGGCTTTCTATATAATCCTCACTGAATTGGTCCTTCTTCTCTTCTCGTTAAATTTGCATCCAAGGAGTGCATTTGGTTGGCAATTTCTTCTTCATCTGTAAATGTGACGTAAGGAAGTGCCTTGTTAAAACACTTGACGACATCCTGCAAGTTGTGCGTGTTCTGTATTGTACAGAATATGTCCAAAGTAACGTTGGTAAAAACGTAGGCTCGAGATGCTTGCTTTAATTGGGCCAAACTCTATCATTCCCATATGTATATATCAGCCAATAGTGGTCTCAGAGTTGATCCCATTGCTGCCCCATCTACTTGTATGTAGAATCCATTGTTAAATTGGAATTGGATTTTATACTTAAGGCAGAGTAATAGCTGCTTTAAGTGGCCAGTTGTTATTTCCACCTTGTGCTGCTTAAAGTAAGTACAAAGAACGTGGAATGGTTCAAGCAGTGGGACGTTCTTGAACAGAGATATCACGTCCAGAGAAAACACTCGATAGCCTAAGAGGTTCATAGCTTTAAAGTTTTCCAAATATTAGAAAAGGTTCGCAAGGTGCTGAAGGGCTATCATGTTCTTAATGGGATCCAAACTAGAAGATAACTGCTTTGTACTTAGGTGATATTTTGTTCCTCAAATCCGATATCGGTCGCAAGGTTGCACCCGGCTTGTGTATTTTTGGGAAACCGTGAAGACTAGGAATTATGATGCCGGTGGATCTTATCTTTTCATATCTTTTATATATTATGTAGCCAGCAGTAACCAGTAATCTCAAACACCTTGTCGGTTGTGCTTTGGTGTAATCGGTTTTATCCTTCTTTTTTGACATTGCATAAAGTTGGAGGAGTACGATGGAATAGCTTAATTTTTTGTACGTATTCGGTGCGTTGGATGCTGAGGGCTCCTATTCTTTATCTGGTTTGGTGAATATGATTCCCCTGTTTTGTTGAACATTTGTTATAGCTTTGATGTGTGCCTTTATTAATAATCGGGAATATGTCATGGGGTAATGTAGGTACTTAAAGTAATTGCTGACAAACTCGGGCTTAAATTGTTCGATGCTGGGGTTCGAATAAGCTACTAACTTGCTAATCTGGCCGTTATGTTGGTTAGAATAACTTTCAAATTTTACTCAGTGATCGCTACTTTATTAATGGCATAACCTGAGGGCCAATGAAAGCGCCTGCATTTGTAAGGTGCCTAGCCCTAGACTGAACAGTTTGTGTACAAATACCGTGTATGTGATAAAAATGTGTGCGGACATTCTATCAAAGTCAGTGTTTACTGCTGAACTAATTTTTCTTGGGTTAAGGTTTGAAGGGCGGCTTGCTCACATACTTGATAAACCGCATTCATTCCTCATGGTCGAGGTCATCTAGGGAGAAGTTTCTCCGTACTATATGCCATTCAGTCTCAGAAAACTTTGGTATTGCTGATTCTATAAGGTTTAGCACATGGCGCCTCTAACTGTTTGTTGTAGGTCGAATGTGGTGCCAGCGTAAAGCTTTCGAATATGCTTTTGCGTGGTTGCTCATTTCAACGCAGTAACGATGCAATTCAAAAAGGTTTCGGATTCCAAAATCCTAACACAGAGCTTAATATACTGCTTCAGTTATTTGAGCGTTTGGGCGCATTTGCAACGTTTGTTAACGTGTCGTATGCCTGTTACTTTTGTATATTGTAAGCAGAAGCGCAAGCGGTACGCCTAAAGCGAACAATTTTTTTCGATTTCTTCATCCGGTAGATCATGCCGGTATGGCAGCTAAAACGTTTTGTTTAATGGATAGTTACGCTCTGTTTCCAGAATAAACTTCTTTTCTTAACATATATTACTGTAGCAAGCCGGTTGCTGAAAAACTCAAAAACAATTATTCGCTTTAAGCGTAAAACTCCCACTTTTTCTTAAAATATATAATTTATTGCTTGCCGTAAGCGTACCGATTCAGCTTCAGTGCTTGCTGTCGGGAACTGGGAGGGGCTCTAAATGTGTAGTATGCGTCCGGTCGTCGTTTCCGCTTGATTCCGTTTCCAGCGTGTGTATAAGTCGTGATAGACTATGGGAGCCGCAATGGAGGGTAACTACTTCGTCGTTAGCTGGTTGCTTATATCACAACCAACTAGTAAGAGACCACGATTAACCGTACGTGAGAGTACAGAGTAGTGTTGGGCGGAACCTGGCGTACTAGTCGGTAAGCAATGGCACGTAAGACGTGTCAAATACGACAGTATAGAAGTCGGAGGCAACTGAACCCAACGTATATTGTGCAGGCTACAAGAACAGGAAGCGAATCCGACAGAGCAAGAAACCTGCGGCAAGGAACTCACCAAAACGGTTTGTGACAACGGATGTGCAGTCAGTTAAACAAACGGACATTCCGAAGGTTAAAACAACCATAAAATTTAATGTTACAGAGTACTGAAAGAGCATGTTTTCCGGTGCACTACAGTAGATAAGGGACAGTGATCGTCTGTCCGAGGTACAAGGACCTACGTTCCTTTGAGAGCACCAAAACATTAGTCACGTGCATGCTGCGCCGCAGCAGCTGATGCATGACGTATTCCACTGTACAATGGAAAATGATTAGCACTTCTTCACTTTAACAAAATTCGGTTAGATATGAGCAATGCTAGAATTTGTTTAATAATACCATACAAGTAAGCATAACCTCAAATATTTTGATATATATTATTGTCAGATAAGCCGCCATCGTATTGCAACTACGGCTTTTAACAGCTATAAACAAGACAGACAGCATTGTTACCTCACTGCACGGTATCTTTGCTGTAATATGTTTGGTGGTACCGTTAATCGACCTAAGATATCCCGGATCACAGAATATATGCCAACAGTAAAAAACTGGTTTTAAGTGTTTTAGCAAAAACTGTTTCCTACTATATTTAAGTTAAAAGGTATGCAGTTACTTGAACCAAACTCCTCCATGCCGTACCCCGAGCAAAGGAGCATTGTCAGGATCACCCTGCTTGCACAGAAGTATTTGAATGCTAAGCTGAATGGTAAAGCTAGTTTTTGCTTTTATAGACCTGAATCCCTGGTAAAGAACTTTGACGACAACTGTCAAGTCGAAGTTTGTACTTTTCCTGCAGCTTAACTAAATCCAAAGTGATAAATGTTTTGACTTGTTCAATCAGAAAGCACTGCTAAGACATCGATGGCGGAAACACTATAGGAATGTGTTTGGCTCCGGACTGTTGCCTTTGAACAACGTTGGCCAGTGGCCATATAAGCATAAGGACAGTTTGCACGCCACTTGCCACTATCGGCTTGCGCCAGCACACCATGGACAATGTTCACAATTTCCTAGTTCGCAGCTCTACCAATAATCCAGCGTAACTCAGGTCGTACTACCGCTTACGTCTGCCGTCTAAACATGCGTACCACTCTTTACTGCGCTCACAACAGGGTTCAACACGCAGCCTTAGAAACATAGATGACAACAATCAAGCACACTTTTAGATGTACGACACTAAGTGTGCTATCTCGCGCCCAAGGAAAAGTATGTTGTTACACAGCGTCTTCGGCCCTGCTACCCATGAGTTTATGAACAAGGAACCAAAAGGCGCTCAGTGACAAGTTAAAATTGCAACCTTATTCCAGATTGTGCACTCCCTGTGTATCACCGAATCTATAGGTTAGAACATATGGAATACCTAGTTGTTATCAAAAGCCATCAGCCCGGTGTGTGCGTGCAGGCAGCTCTTATGCGAAAGCTGGTTCTGCTCTGGCCCTAGCGCAATTGGCAGAAGTAAAGACCGCCGGCACTTCGTGAATCGTTCGAACCTTATAATGTTTAGTTTACATAATCGGATCCCAATTTTATAGTTCTACTAAGCATCTGACGTGATTTTATTTGTGCACGGTTAGTTATGGCCCTTTGTAAGTTTTGGTTATTTGCGTCATACCCGTAGGCACCAGATGAAAATAATCGAAGCGAAATTTCTTCGAACGGGTTGTTTGAGGTGGTGGTGCTAGTTAAATAAATATTTAACACTAACGGCTGATTTCTTATGAAACATCGTGACTAGTAATGCTAGAAAATGCTTCAAGTTAACTGCAGCTACGTTTGCGTTTATAAGCTACACCCGTCCGCTTCCAATTTACTGCAGGAGAAGTTTGGTACCAGAGAGTTATTTGCACGGCATGCGATACTGCATATAAACATAAATGAACTTGGTTAAGTTGAGACCAGTGCCGACTTGCGCAGCCCTGCATTACACTGTTCATAGCCCTATCTCCATCCATTACCGCCGGTTCTAACCGTTACTGGTGAACCCTGACGTAGTTGCTTGCTCGGCTGATAGAAAGTTGAGTGCACCCTGATTGCATGTAGACGTGCAGACTATCGGTCATAACGCGGCGGTATAAGGGCTACGTGCTATTCAACTTGTGATAAACCGCAGTCATTCGGGACGTGGTGTTTGCGCCTCGCAAGCTTTCCTTTACCAAAAGCTACAAATGTTCTTTTAACTACACTGCGATTTGGCAGAAATCACTCGCTAGTAAATTAAAACCACTGCCCACTGCTCAACACGGTTAATGTTCCTACTAGCAAAAATTTGGGAACGGGGATCAATCTCCTTAACCAGTCGTACTGCGCACCCAGTATTTCCGTAAATGAACCATACAGATTTTACCGCGCTTTCGCATCACATTTCTGCCTGACCACAATAAACCTGCCAATCATCGTTGCAACACTCCATTTAACAGTTAGTTACAATGCATTAACTCACGTAGTTTGCCAACAAACATCTCAGTGTGTTAATATACGTAGGCTAACTTTGTTTTGGTGACTCCGACAACCAATTAGTATTGCTAGTATTAGTGAGTTTAGGTACGAGGAGAATTAAAATACTTAGTCATTTAAATAAACAAATAAAAGCTGTTATGTGCTTCGGGTAGAGCTTGACAAGCTAAAAAGGCATGAGCAAATAGTTATAATGAAATCTGTCACGAACAGATGTGATTTATTTTGTTCTTGGCATCAGCAAGTGTAAAAAGCGACATAACGTGGTGATAGATGCTCCACCTCACAGTAGAGACAGATTGTTAATGCAAATGTAAAAATGTGTCGTTAAGCACGTTATGTGATACCGGAATTCGTTTCAAGCAAAGTTTATGGCTTAAAGCAGACCTCCTG
>CALYDF020009883.1:0-10451 GCA_944474145.2 Dicrocoelium dendriticum
GCGCGCGAGACCCTCATGTGCCCATTTTCGGTGTGCAATAAACGTCTACCCCCCTGTCGTGTCGGTTTTCGCTACAATCAGAGTTGCTGTAATGTACACCAGCTCATCGTCCAGACAGTCGGCCGAACAAATTCGTCTGGCACGACTAACTAGAGTTTTCACAATTGTCCGCTTTTACCGCACTGGTGAAGCTGGTGAAGTGCTGGTACTGACCGGACCAAGTCGAGTTTCGGTAAATTGACCTCTTAAAGTGGGGGACATAAGCAATGTCGAAATGCGTATAATTCGTCACCTGGAATTACTTCTCCTCCACCGCGTGATAGACTTGGATACATTTAATAATTTGAAGCTGAGTGGTTGCACTATTCCACAGTTCTATGGGTCCCCAAAGACACATAAGTGTGAAGCGGGACTCAGGCCAGTCCTTTCAAGGATGAACGCACCATAGCATAAACTCACTCGTTGGTTAGTGAAGTTCTAGCTCCGCTTAAACAACAGTTCAATCCGTACAGTCTTAAAGACTCGTTTCAACTCATTGATGATCTGGATGAACTCAACCTGTCAGACAAAGTTATATGTTCCTTGGATGTAGAATCCTTATTTACCAACGTGCCGCTACATCAGACGGTTGATTACGTATGCGAATTAGCTGAAAACGGTGGCTGTTCGCTACCAATTCCGACGGAATTGCTAAGAGAATCTCTACTATTGTGCACGGAGAATGTGGATTTTCACTTCCGGAATACACCATACCGTCAGATTGACGGCGTAGCAATGGGTAGCCCATTAGGTCCTGTGCTCGCTGATTTCTTCATGTTGATGGTAGAAAGAAGCATTTCTACAGAAATAGCACAGGTGCCATACTACAAAAGATATGTCGATGATATCTTGGCTTTCTGTTCGTCGGAGCAGCAGCTCACACATTTGGTAGAACGGCTCAATGGTGCTCATGCTAACTTACGGGTTACATGTGAAATAGAACAAAACAATTGTCCACCATACCTGGACATACTCAAAACTCGCAGGGAGGATGGATTGATTAAGAGGTCAATTTACCGAAAATCGACTTGGTCCGGTCAGTACCTGCACTTCACCAGCTTCACACCAGTGCGGTACAAACGGACACTTGTGAAGACTCTAGTTAGTCGTGCCAGACGAATTTGTTCGGCCGACTGTCTGGACGATGAGCTGGTGTTCATTACAGCAACACTAATGGCGAATGGCTACCCTCGAAGATTTATCGAGAAACACAGCCAATCGCGAGGACCAAAGGACTTGGTGCACACGGCAGCCAAGAAGAAAGTGTATATCGAGTTACCTTTCAAAGGTGACTTAGCCACGCTGAAGACAACTAAGCGTATAATTTCTGCTACACAATGAAGTTACTATGCTGCACAAGTTGTCGTTATCAACCGAACCCGAAATTTGCCCATACCTCCAACGAAAGAAGCTCAGCCTATTGGGGCCAACTCACACTGTGTATACCAATTTGTATGTGACTGCGGAAAAAGTTACATAGGCAGAACCAATAGAACGCTGACTTCCCGAATAAAGGAACATGTGCCAAGATGGGTGCAACGTGAAGTTGCTCAGATTGCCTACCCTCGTCAGATTCCATGTTCGCGCAGACCGCCGGCTTCCTCGATAGGCAAACACCTATTAGACTCGGGTCACCAATTAGAGCTGGGCTCAGCGTTTAAAGTTGTGTTACGTCACACTAATCCCCGTTTCCTTCGGTTTGCCGAGGCTGTCGCAATTAGCCGGATTAAGCCCGCCTTGTGTGTTCAGAAACAATTATTTGTTAGCCTAAAGCTGCCTTGGACGTAGGTGTGAACTTCCGTCATTCATTTTGCACCTTAAGCTGGTCTGGTTGCACCCACTGTTAGCTATATCTATGCTTACCGGTTATTGTTAATGGTACTGAGGAGACAATACGAAATGCATGCATCTACCAGCCTTCGTCTTTTTTCCGTGCTTTTCAAAAAGTATTATTACTCCGACTAATTTGACCGGAACGTGCCACATATTTGGTTATAATGCATAAACCTAACTAGCATTTGTTCTCATCGTGGATGCTGAAGGTACATCTGTCGCCTTCGCTATACGTTGCTATCGTTAACCTTTCAACTGCGTGCAATTCTTCTAAAGTAAGTGTGTTGTTTGGTTGTTAAATATCATATGTAAGTTTCACGTATAACAGGCCGGTGCAGTATTTACTGACTTTGCTCTTTCAATGCGCCCAGCAGTCGCACTGGAAGACAATGACATCGAATGCTGTTCATTGCACGGTCAAGCGGCGATGATTCTCAGATAGCCTTACCTTGCTCCATAGACTGCACAGCTTCCACCTCCAACGGTGTAGCAGACTCAGATACTGTGCCACACAAACCGTGTTCGTCTGTCAGCTAGTAACACTATCGTTGTAAGTGAAGTTATACCAATATCAGATTTGCATGACTTAGTTAAAGTTGGAAATACATCAAATGAAAGTGAGTGTTTCCTTTACCTACATCTATACAGGAGATGAGGCCGGCGCAAGAGATCCCTGCATAACGCAAGTTGGGTTTCACAACCAACAAACTGCACGAGAAGCTATAACAATGGGTCATACGGTACGGCATACCAGCTTCCTCTGTAAATTCTCTACTGTCAACACTTCGGCAGTGTCATGCAGACTTGCCCAGACATTGATGAAAGCTGTTGAAAACACCTCGATTTAAGATAACGAAACGCTTGCTGTCTGGGACTTACGGTCACCTAAGTTTAGAACTAGGTTTGTTAAAGATGATTCAGGGAAACATGTTATCACCGGATATATTAGTGCGTATACAACTGCATGTAGATGTTTTCACGCCAATCCGCTCGTCCCCAGTGCAGCTATGGCCCATTCTTTGCAACACCATTTCAGCGCCTTGTTCTTTGTGGGCTTGTACTATGGTACAGGCAAGTTTGCCGATGTAGACCACTATATGGCAACACTTTTGCTAGAATTGAGGGCTTTGTGTGAGAAAATGTTGACCTTCCCATTCAATCCGCCTTCCAATGCAGTGTCACTAACATAAAAACTCTGTGACGCTCTAGCCCGTGCACAGGTAATGAGGACGAAAGGCTATCCCGGATATGGCCGCTGCAGCAAGTGTTGCTAACATGGTGCGTATGTTAATGGTAGGATAACGCTACCCTTGTCTACATCCCGTGCGCGCACCCACAGCAGCTCTAGGGTGCGAAGACGTAAACTCTTTCAACATGTGAGTGTTTTCCAACAGATATGGTTAAAGAGTTCCTCACAGACTACATGCTTACTGTCTGTTGAGGTGTATTGCGCAGTATGGTATTGCTTTGGCTAACCGGTCCTGTGGAAAAAATTGTCGGCTAACTACCGAACAACTCAGTGACCTAAATCAAACTATGCTGTGTAATAGCTGCCAGTGGACAACAGAATTCACCAGGTGCTGTAGACATGTTGCACTATGCCGTTATTGGAAAGACGCGGAATTACGTCAGTTTTTCTTATACGATGGTCTAGCAGTTTTAAGACACCTGCTTTGGTCCTCTTTGTACAAGAATTTTATTGACTTACATTTGGGGATATACATCTTAGGGCATGCTCGGCATTTCAGTTTGAACCATATCAATCTCAGTTGAAAAACACGTTGAAAAGAGCTGCTAATTCTATTTCGCAGCTAATGTGACGGTGCACAGAGAGCTTCAAGCTATTATCATACGATGGTTTTTCTCTATTACACACCGCTGCATCCTGTTATGTGTGCACCAACCGCAAACTATCATACATCTTGATGCTGTTCTGTTAACCGCATCGCCCCCTGACGAGTTTGTGAATGTATACGGAAGGCCGTACTTAATTCGACGCATTCATAAATGTCTGGATGATCAGGTCATGGTTACCTGCCAGGCTTTTTCTGGACTATCTGATCTTTATGACCAAGGTATGAAAACAAGTGCGCTAGGTGTTCGCTCCGCTACTTGCCTTGATGGCGAAATACAAACGGGTAACTTGGATGCCATACCCTGCAAGTGCATCAAGTTTAAAGATGCTAACGCGGAGGTGACCTTAGGCCAACTGCACACCTTTCGTGGGAACAGCGGTCAGTTATCTACGCAATATAGCCCCTGTAGCTTATTGCAAGGGGATAATGGGGCACCTGTAGCGGCGAACAATAATCATAGTAAGTCGGTACCTTACTTAGAGTACGTCGTTTACATTTTAGTGCTTTTGTGCAACACTTGCAACTAATTTTTTACTAGGCATATCAACTAAAACCTAAACGGTAGTGTCCTGCATAGGCCAAGAAAGATCGGACGTAGTTATTATTAGCAGCGCGTGGATGAACCACGAACTATATACCGCTAGCATACCGAACTTACCTTCTTACCTCTATTCTGAGACCCTACGGAATCATCGCTCATTAAAACCCTCGGACCGCAAATATGATGCCAAAGTACTACGCCGGACCGGTTACTCGTGTAATTCTACCAACCAGCCGCAGAAAGCTTTGCATACGCCTGCTATTTGGAGAAATATCCAATTTATGTTTCATTCTCCGAGGACATAGAAAAGGCCGTCAGCATAGAAAGCACACGAAAAACATGTGCATAAGTATATTTATTTCACTTAACACATTAGTTGCGGTCGTGTAAGCAGCAGACGTCTTTATGATGATGAGAAACTACTGCAACCAAAAAGTGGGCGTCCCGCAGATGCAGAATACGCCTTTGAGCAACCTGTCACAATCTTTTAACGGCCTCCAAGGTCTACATACTTTTATACACCTAGTAGACAATGTATTTTCTATTCTCAAGAAAGCATAGGTGTGTGTAACAATGCTGTGCGTATCAGAGAACTTGTTATCCGCAGATCTGCGGCTGTGTACAGCCAGCGTGCACGACTATGGGTGTTACCCAAAATCGTCATCCAGGTGAGCGATGTTTTTGACAATTAATACGCTAGGTTTTACAGACCAAAAAGTTGAACAGGACATCCGTCCCGATTTACAATCAGCGTCGTCTGGGGGGGCAAACCTGTGCACAATTCCACTCGCAACTGAGCGGTAAACTCTCAGAAATACTTAACAACCCGAAGACGATTATTAGTATGTAGCGATATGGGCTTACCAGCTTTCAGAGAAACTAAGTGACAATGAGCGGATTGCGTCAAGCACATGAATTGCTTGTCCGACGCAATGAATTATTTTGGTGAACTGTTGAAGCAACCGATCACTGCTGTTCCATCAGGTCTGCCTCTTCCGTTAACCTCGGCCGAAGGACTGACTACTTTTGATGCTTCCCTCATGGACGGCGCCGTACGGGACAAATTTTTAGCTAAGGTATAAGCGTCATCTATACGTTGCACAGGTACGAGGTCTGCAACGAATTCCCTGCGAAACTCTGTCTGAGTGCATGAGGAGCGTGGCTGAAGGCATACGCACGAGTCACTTAGCCTCAAAGATTAATTTCGTGGGTTGCAGAAATATGCCGTATTTCCGCCGGACTACTATTTATTCCCTGATGCATGGTAAGGGTAGCTTACCAGGCTCAAACTTCGCAGGAACGCTTCTCAACCGCTTCGCTACGACGCCCAAAAGTGTGGAACAAGTCATCAAGAACTGGTTGCGCAATGAGCGCCTAAGTAAGCTCGCGCATGTCGTCAGTGGGATCCTACCCAGCAGCCAAATACTCTACACGAACACCTTTCATCATGATGACATTCCTTTTCAGACCACCGATTCACAGACGCTTGAAATCGTAGGTGCGCCTTAACTCACAATTATCGTTTACATCGCTGCTGCTACTTTTACAGTTACCAAAGACATCCTATTTCTTCTTGTTCATTTTGTTACCATCCTGGGGTTGGGGTTGTAGCGTTTTAGTTTAACGATTAGCAAATGCGGGTTAGCACAGCACGTACGAAGGATGTACACCGCAACGCATAGAAGTCAGCTGCGCAGCTTGCTTACGCCTTCAGTGTAAGCGGAGCGGCGTGGCCCGCTAGTGAGCTGTAATTGGATTGGTTTGGTCAGTGCAAGCTGATTAACTGCTTCTAGCGACAAGCCTTCGACTCTCATTGGCAGCCGATGAACGGCTCGATTGCAGATCTGGAGATTTTGGCAATTAAGCCGTTTAGTGAGTCGATTTCCCTCAAACCTAGTTGGATTGCAATGCGTCACAGGTCTACTCGGGAACGACTCACTGTACTAGCAGGGCTAGTGCATTTTTGCAGGTTAGGGAATGCTTTGTAATGTTAAATGTGTTGAAGCGTAAAGTGAGAAGCAGTTGTAGAAAGAATGTACTGTTACCAATGCAGCAGGTAAAAGGGTAAGAAAACAACGCTGCATATTTTTGCACAAATAATATAAACGGAAGGCATTAAGTAGAACTTTTTAAGGTAACGTAGGTACCTAGAGGATTCATACTGAGCCTGTATTCATACTGATCAAATGTGAAAAGTACCGATTACTTTGTGAAAAAGCTGAAGTAAAGGTAATCTGATAATTATGGTAAAACCCAAAAGGAATAAATGCTATGACAAAAGCATCACTATACGCATCGTTGATGGCATACAGAAGAATGTGTTCGAAGGTGATACCAATTTGCGAATAACGGACTATTTATATTGCTGCATTAGTGGGTATATGAAGGCGGAATTGAATATGCACATGCACTGTTGGTTATTGGTTGTAGTGAACGGAAATATTTACAACTGTTTAAGGTGCGTTGGTGTGAGTAGGTGGTTGAAAAGTGCTACCCAAAAAGGAATATTTGCACATCTGCATATCTTCAGGTACGTCGGGATAACTAGATATAAACAGACTAAGGTTTATGCATGTGTATGTCATATATGGTTGGCGGCATCCGGTTTCGGATTTGCCTGTCACTGTGGCAAGCCACAGGACGCCTGCGCCTACAGAGGGACCATGGATGGCTTGCGCTGCACCACCCACAGCTCCAACCACATACCCCATATCCAGTGTAAACCCGAAGGAATAAGACCGGGAGGCATGCGGATGGGAACCACGTTTCATCAACGGAGCCGGCCCGCACTCCTTCACAGGCAAACACAAGCACGCTGTATTTGGGGAATCAAGCGCACACAAGGCGGTATATGGACCGTAGTCCGCTCCACACTGAGTGCATGGAACCGCTCTTTGAGCCTAGCACGGCCACAAGAACCGTGCACCCCGTCCCCTCCAGCAACGACCAACTGTCTCTTGGAGCCAGTATGAACGATGTAGTGGGTAATAGACAGGTAGGCACCTTGTCAACATACACATCAAGCGCAACCACACCAGGGATATCAAACAACAGCCATTCACTTTAAACGACAAGTTGAAATAAAATAAATCCAACAATGCATACAGATACGGTGGCATAACTTTTCGCTAATTTACCATATGAAGTAAGTGCGTTAACAACAAATCCGTGATAAGTAAGAATGTCCACAAGTTACTTAAAAATGCTACAAAACGCAACAAAATTACCGAAGATAAGCGCAATTAGTGTAAGCAACGTGGCCAGTTAATAGAACATTATTCAGGGAGGCAGAACAAACCAAATAAAGCGGAATGAAATTTATCCAGCTTAAAAAGACCTAGTTTAAGTGTAAGTTGGTTTAGCCCAACTGCGGTGAAGAAGCATCAAGAATGCAACATCAGCCTCAGCATGGTGCACATGTCATATATATATATATATATATATATATATATATATATATAATGTTCACCGCCTGCATGAGCATGTTTAAAGGTAAGCATCACTATTTCTCATTACTTAACGTGGCAATGGAACTGAATCCGTGGGAGTTTGTTTTCGTTAATTGCACAGATTATGGAAATACGTCCATCGTGAAATTGGACGCGTCATGAATATGTGCTCTTCGTAGTGACTGATACCAATGCACCAACCTAGGTTGTGCATAATCATATCTGTCATACTTTGCTATAAATATTTGTAGATGCCAAGTAAATATAAATGACATGTTAAGGCAGATATGAAAAGGCGCTAGATACGTTGATTAACTGTTACCAGTCACTTTTCCAATACATATATATATATATATATATTTTCGAACTGGAAAGGAAAATGATTCAGGTCTGCTTGCGATAATCGATGAAATGGATCATGCATACATTAATAGATTTAGAAGGAAGTGAAAGGTTCTACGTGCTAAATATGCATGTGCAACATGCGTTGTACATGCGCTAGATATCTGTTAATTAGTATCAGTGCATAACTATATGCCAGTGTCTACTTTCCTGCCGTTTTACATAGGCAAGTGACTTCTTTCTATGCAAGTATTTATATGTGTATGTTTTTATCTACAGGTATTTATCTCCATACATATGTACATTGTAATGGAACAGTATATGTATTTATTAAAACATGACTTTGGAAAATTTAAGCACGGAAGCGATGGACTTCCTCTTAAATAATGTGTAGTATATACGGCATTATGTAAGTCATCAATTTCGGTCACGGAACCGCTGAATGCTATACCTGATGCATTTGTGGTGGGAAGAAGACAAAGGTATACATCGGAAGTTGAGATGAGATGTATACTTATACTTTTGCATATGAAGTAAGCTGGGCGCTGGATATTTGTTGATTCGTTAGGTATACTTGTTAAATGCACGTAAATCCCACTGATTTATCACAGATGTTGCCCCAGATTAGACCAACATTGAATACTGTCTTTGCTGGCCGGTTCACTGTGAGCGAAAGGAAGTCCTGTCATGTGATAATTATGTAGAGGTCACTAGCCAGCGCAATTAGTACTTCGTTAGACAATATATATTATACCGTGCATCATAATAGTAAGTTGCAGTATGCGCAATATGACGGAATGCACGGTGCAACATGGAGATTGGTTGGTGATTTCCTATAGCGTCCATTGGAGTGGTATAACGAGCTGCACATAATCGGAATCATTATACACTTTAGATGCAGGTGGAAAACATATTGCGCCGCAAGAAAAAGAGAATGGAAATAAGCAGTGGCACGCCGGCCCAGTTCGGAGAGCTAAAAGCTGGCTATCGGGCCGTAAATGGGGAAGGATATTATGCCAAACGAGTGAGACCGTGATTGGAATGGATGCTAAGCAGGAAGGGGATGGAAAAAGGAACACAAAACACAAACGCCATAGAGCCTGCTGCAAGCCATATCAGCAAGGGTGTCCAACCGAATGTGTTCACTCTCTCTAGGACCCCAGCCAGTCCGTCGGGACGCACCAACCGACGTCAAATTTGAAGTGAGGGTTTTTATCTCTCTGGTCCAAGTCATCGCTTGGCCTACCCTCCTCCTCTTCCCATGGCACTCGCAACGCGCAAATAATGCACTTCGCGGAAGTCGGTGTCTTGGCATGCGCAACACTTGGTCCAGTCGTCGGAGCCTGTTGCGTGATATAATTGCGCTGAGCGGTTCAGTCGCTCCTTCTGCACCAAAAGAGCAACGCCGAACAACCTCATTGTTCACGGGGTGCTCCACCAGACATGAGCTAAGCTGCGAGGGCAGCGATGCTTGAATACGACGAGTCTCTTTATGTCTGTCGATCTGACGGGGCCAGGTTTCACAACCATATAGTAGAGTTGAACGGACGGCTGCGTTATAAACTCTGCCCTGCAGGGCGAGAGTAATGTCACGTCTGCGCCACAGGTGGCGGACTGTGACATAAGCACCTCCAGCTTTTACTTTACGGTTCGTAACCTCGTCTTCAATCCCACGGGTGCTAATATAGCTGGCCAGGTACTTGAATTTCTGAAAAACTTATAGCAGCTCGCAACCAAGCGTTAGCGCGGCTTGGGTCTTTGCGAACCTTGGAGAAGTACTTTGCATTTAAATGAAGCAAAACGCATACCAAAGGGACTGACAGCCAGGACTAATCGGTTCGGTGCTGCTTGACATGTTGGCAGCTGTCACAAATTAGAGCAATATGGTCCGCATTCTCTAAGTCAAGAAGTCGCCCACCAGGAAGTAGCTCCATACCTTCTGGGTGGAGTTCAGCGAACGCTGTTACCATGACTTCATCAACAGCGAAGTTAAAGAAGAAGATGATAGCGGGCAACCATGTCTCACACAGCTGGTGATACTGAAAGGTGGCAACAGTTTGCCATAAACCCTCACTGTGTCCGAACTATGCGCGTATAATGCCTTGATAACGTTTAGATATTTATCAGGCACACCTTTCCTCAGCAGACAGTCCCAAAGGGCGAATCGATCGACTGAGTCGAATGCACCTTTCATGTCAAGAAAGACGACAACGTTAAGTCACCAATATCATGGCGGTGCTCCAATAACAGACGCATGGTGAAGACGTAGTCGATGTAGCCCCAACCTCGACGAACTCCGGTTTGCTCTTCAAGAATCTGGCTTTCATAAGTGTCAGGCATTCTGTGGAGTATGACAGAGGCAAGCAATGTAGAGATAATCGCAATCAGACT
>CALYDF020009884.1:0-10419 GCA_944474145.2 Dicrocoelium dendriticum
TTAAGCGAACATACTGTGCTCAAAAATATACAAAAAGACATGTTTGTCATGACAGTGAATGTGTGTATGGATGTATATACGTATGTGATTGTTTGAAGTGATCAAGGTGAGCCTCTCACGTTCTAATAATCTTGATTGCAGGTCATGGGAATCGAAAGCGGTTGATCGGCGCGTATGGCGCGATCTCATCACAAAGGCAGTTGCTGAAGTGCGGGAGAAAGATCTCATGCATGCAGAGAAGAAGCGGCAAGCACCGATGGATTGTAGTTCATCGACATCGAGTGCATGGTGCTGTAGCCCCATGCGGTCGCGAGTGCCTGAGTCGGGCAGGCCTAGTAAGCCATGAGCGAGGCCACTCGGGACTACTACCGAAGCGCCGACGGGTTCTGCAGAGAACGTAGGCAGAACCGTCGCAGCGTTTGTAGGTATGCTGCATTCGATTTATTAACCGCGTGCTTGCATGCTAAGTCTCTTTATTTCAGGTGGTGGGTTTTCAATTTTGCCTTAATGCTTTGCTTTCCCATATAAATGCCTAGTTATACTCTCTTCTATACACTTGCGCTAGTCGCTTAAGCCACTTGTGGTTATTTCGATAACATTTTCGTGTTTGTAGAATTTCCGTAAAATAAACCTCCTGATGTCGCGAACTTACCTCGTATTCTTTTGTAAACGTATTCTTTTGTAAACAACTTATTTCATATGCTCACTAATTTAAGATTTATGTCACCATTTGCTTACATGCTAAGTCTGTTTATTTCAGTTGGTGAGTTTTCAATTTTGTCCCAATGCTTTACTTTCTCGTATAAATGTCTACCCGTACTTTCTTCTATAAACTTGCACACGTCACTTAAGCCAATTCTAATCCTTTCCGAAAGCACTTTTGTGTTCGTGGCATTTCCGTAATGTTTGCCTTCTGACCTCGTGAACTTACCTCACATTCTTCTGTAAACAACTTACTTCAGATGCTCATTACTTTAAGATATATGTCTACCTTTCCTTATGCATTACTCGATTTATTTTCTTTGTTATCTTTCTCTCAAGTGATTGGCTGTTGCTTGATATCCCCGGTGAGGCTGCGCTTGATGTGCATGTTGACGAGGTGCCTACCTGTCTATTACCCACTACCTCGTCCATACTGGCTTCAGGAGACAGTTGGTCGTTGCTGGAGGAAGACGGGGTGCACGGTCCTTGTGGCCGTGTTAGGATCAAAGAGTGGTTCCATGCACTCAGTGTGGAGCGGACTACGGTCCAGCCACCTCCTTATGTGCGATTGATTCCCCAAATACAGCGTGCTTGTGTTTGCCTGTGAAGGAGTGTGGGCCGGCTCCGTTGATGAAACGTGGCTCCCATCCACATGCCTTCCGGTCGTATTCCCTGTGGTTTACACTGGATGTGGGGTGTGTGGTTGGAGCTGTGGGTGGTGCAGCGCAAGTCACCCATGGTCCCTCTGTAGGCGCAGGCGTCCTGTGGCTTGCCACAGTGACAGGCAAATCCGAAACCGGAGGTCGCCAGCCATAATTGTTTGAAGCATTGCATTCCTTGTATTAACTTGAATAGCACGATCAGAAGACGAATGTTGCAAGATGGCACCATTTCGTGCTCTCTGTTCACCTGTAAACGGACAATATATCAAATGATAACGTGACAAACAAGAAATCAATAAGCTGAAAGCGTGAGGTCACATGCAAGTGAAGTAAACGTTGGCAACAGGTTGAGGAGGAATTATTAACTCCAAGGGAGTTTGAGCGTAACGAACAGTTGCTTCTGGACGCACAATGTTAGGGAATGCATTTTGTGGCCACTGTCTCGGCAAACTTGAGGACTCAGGCGTTTGGGTTATGATAGATGATATTAAATGGTCAGTTGGGGTCCACCTGATGATCAGTTTCCATAGGGTGTATTGCAATCGAAGAGGCAGGTAAGTTGTTCGTCGAGGCAGGTCCCGTTTGCGGCTGTCTTGTCAAGGAAACGATACGCTTCGGAATGGACTCCCCAATCCGCTTACACAAGCAACGGTCTGTTCTGACTAGGTAACTGCTTCCACAGTTACAAAGAACTCGTAACACAAAAGCCTGAGTCCTCAAGTTTGCCGAGACAGAGGCCATAAAATAGCATTCTCCAACATTGTGCGTCTAGAAGTCACGGTTCGTTACGCTCAAACTCACTTGGAGTTAATAATTCCTCCTCAAGCTGAAGCCAGCGTCTACTTCGCTTGCATGTGACCTCACGCTTTCAACTTATTGATTTCTTTTTTGTCACGTTATAATTTGATATGTTGTTCGTTTGCAGGGGAACAGAGGCACGAAATGATACCATCTTGAACATTCGTCTCTATTGTGTTATTCAAGTAGGTAATTGTGTATGAATGTAGCTGTGTAGCTTGTGTTTGTGAATGTGCTGCAACATTTTTGATTATTTGTGATTGTCGGGAATGTGAGAATAAAAGATTAATGTTCGTGGGTTGGATAGCATTTTCCGGATGTCCACGGGGCAGTGATTTTAGTTTGTGGCCAGCCACATCCGCCAGGTCTCAGTGTTGATAAACAGACATTTGTGGCTATTTATAGGAAGAAGAGTTGCCAGGAGAAAACTCACCAAGTCCTGGAACACTGCCACCGAAGTATTTGCTGAAACGGGTGAAACCCGAACCACTCAGCTGGCACCACGTGGAGGTTGTTCGGCTTGACTGCCAGGTAGATACAAATAAACTTTCCACTCTCTCGGTTCAACAAAGCTGTCAATCTTTCTTGGCCGATGCACGCAGCTGCGATCAACCGCGTGACCTCGATGAAAACTTGACTTGCAATCAGAGGACCACGATCACTTCCGGCAGCTAGTCTACGGACTTAGCACTATTTAATAGCCTGAATCCCCGCGCGCTTTTTGGATGTATTTGAGCCCCGCAGAAATAGTCAGACGGAGTCTAATCATAATAAAGTACACCGTTACGTCAGTCCGCAACTCAGACAAGGCCTGTGCAGTGATAGTGAAGCCGCGTGTCTCAACGGGTTTTGGAAATAATAGGCGCTGCCCTCTCCCGCAATACTGCCAAGCTGTTTCAGCTCCATCGATCCACTGTCCACAAAAAGCTTGATGTCAGTGAGGTTATTTACAAAGTGGATGGTTCGGCGATTGCCAACCTCACCGTCTACTTTTATTTCCTGCGAACCCAACTACCCGCCCGTAGTCGGCACAATTGAACCACCCAGCGAAACGGAAGTTTGCTTTGCGATTAGGCACTTGAAGCGATCCAAGGCTGCCGGCTTAGACGCACTCCCTTCGGAGATGTTTAAATATGGAGGCACCGCTATTATCATCCAGCTAACGTCATTACTTTCCAAAAGCTGGCTTGAAAACTGCCTTTCTTCTGGTACAAATTAGCCATGGTCCCGATTTTTAGGACGCGTGCTTTCCCATTATGCGCTAATCAGCGGGGAATCCGACTACTTGAAGATGCTTCCAAGCTACTGACCCACATCCTACGTCGTAGGCTAACCACGATTCGTGCAGCACAAGACTGGGAAGAACAAGCTGGCTTCAGTCCTGGCCGTGTGTGTGGATTAAATATTCAGGCTCTGTCAAATCCCCAAACGTCGCCACCACTACCAGATTTCTACCATCGTTGCATTCCCAGACATAGTGCTGCATTCGACTCGGTTGAGTGACCTGCACTATGACGCTGCTTGCTAACGGACGGGGTCCCAGTAAAGTACATTACCATCCTGCTCGCACTCCACCTCCAAGTCTTCCGCAAAGTAAGAACCTATGTCGAACATTCTTCGTCCTTCGTTGTCATTAGCGATAAACGACAGGGCTGCCTTATGTCCTCAATCGTCTTTAATGCTGCGATTGAACTCGTTATGTCGATAGCTCGGAAAGGTTACCAAACGTTTACTCTGCAGCTACTACCGGGCTAGCGAGCGACTGACTTAGATTATGCTGATGGCATCGCCTTACTTGGTGACGAGTCAGTGTTCATGCAAACCATCCTAAACCGTTTGGCGATTGAAGCATCCACGTACGGAATGTGCTTCGCCCTGTCGGATTGCAAACTGCTTCAGGACTGGAACTCGCTCGTTCTGCTCACTTGAAGACACAGTTTGAACAAGCGGATAGCTTTGTTTATCTTGGCGGCTGCGTGTCTGTTGGCGGCGTTACTAGGAAGGGAGTTTCCCCCGCATCGACAAAGATGGGTCGGCGTTTGTCAACCTGAAATACTTGGGGCGTCGTTGGGGTGTCTCCTTGGTACAGGGGCGGATTTACAATGCCACCGTTCCGGCAGTGTTGCTATATAGCAGTGAGTAATAGTAAGGTTATGTAGCTGAGAAACACTGGCTCTCGGCATTGGACTATTCGTGCTTGAGGAGTAGGGTAGAGTGGGGTAAAGAGTTCACTGTGGGTGAGAAGCCTATCCACCTATTTTTCCATTGCGATCCATATTCCAGTCCAGGTCGTAGCCTGCCCTGATTTATAGCGAAGAAACAGCCACCAACTACCCCTCTGAGTGTTAAATTGACCCACTGACACCGTACGTTCTCTCTCACCTAGTTTTTGGCATTGCATTGGGGCGTATATGAATCCGCTGGGATATAACAAGTATTTCTATTTGACATTGCGACTCCTTTTGAAGTGCACGCTGTGTGGACGGATTACGACACGTAATCCCAACGTTGACCACGATTTCCATTGAAGTGAACTTTGGTCTCTCGAGCACGAGGACCGTACCTAAAGTAGATAGAAATTAGGTATTGCCTGCCCGAAAAACCGTAGATAACACCCGTGCTAAGTACTTCTGTTAACATCATTGACAAATATGCATACAAGTATAGATCGAATAAGCTCCTGTATAGTGTTTTACTAGCGCATAGGAGGTAATAAAATTAATTAATTTGAGTTATTCCCCTTGAGAATCAGTCTCCAATGGGCATTTTAGTAACACTTCTTGATAACACTTTGTAACTTACAATCATCGCAGCATGACTCGAGTGGATGTGCGGAAGAGTAAGGGAGGAGGATATGGGGTACAAAAGCTGCAGTTAGCAATGCTGGACTTGAAAAATAGTATTTGTTTGAAAAAGGCTGCTAAGGAGTTCAACGCTGACGGGGTACTTTAAGGCCACACAGAGACAATGAAGCAATTGCAATTTCCACTGTATTTGTATGTTGTTCAGGTAATTATGCCTGGATGTGTAGTGCTGGGTCGCTTCAGAACAGAATTTCAGCCGAACTAGGAAGTATCCCTTAGTCGAAAGATAAAGACACTGGAAGTATTGCTGTTTGGTTTGACGACCATAGACGTTCGACGTATGGTATTTGATCTTGCAGAAAAGCTGAAACTTCCCCATCACTTCAATCGTGAGGCGAAATCTAAAGGTCGGTTGGCTAGCTAAATTACTAATACGAAATCCTTATATTCCACTTAGAAGCTCTGAAGCAGTCAGCCTTTCTCCTGCAGCTGGATTCAACAAGACAAAAGAAGACAGACCTTACGACTGTTTTGTAGCACCCCAAAAGCTAACTATTAGGTTTTGTGCACTATTTCACTGATGACCAATTGTACACTATTCTTTCTCGTTTTGATCCCCTTTACATTACGTCCATGTTGACCTACATCCGGCTCGACATTTGACCGGCTTGTGAGTTCCAGCGCTAACGTGTTTGCTCTTGTCTCGGTCCATCCGTCCGCGTCTTCTAGTAGCTCATCGAATACAATCCGCTGTGTCCGACTCCAATTGCCTTCTGATATCTGTACTTCATTTCGCGTACAGTCTCGGACTAGTATTTACTAGTGACCCTGAGTGGCAAGCGCAAATTTAAATAGTTTGCGTCGTTTGTACTTTTTTGGTGAGTTGGTTCCTTTTTCTTAATTATATACGTGTATTCATTTGTTTCCTGCGTAATTTTAGTAGTTTTATGGTGCTTTTGTTATTTCCTGATCTTTTCGATTCATATTCCGAAAGTGGCATCTGAGTCAGTTTGCAGCTCAAACATACCTACTTTGGCTGTTTCAAGTTTCATGGAACACAGCCCAGAGTTTTGGTTTGCGAATTTTGTGATCGAACTGGAAAATAAGGGCATTACGACGGACCGCCTGAGGTGCAATCAGTTTGCCCCACGCTTTCCTTCGTCGGTTTTGTTGCTGGTTGAGGACGTTCTACTCTGCCCATCGAATGAGGCAAAGTATGAAACAATGAAGCTAGCGATTCTAAAAGAGTTACAGCCCAGCCCACGAGCTCGATTTGAACAGCTCAGTGGCCTCAGGCTGGGAGTTCGCAAGCCGTCGAAGTTGCTCCGCGAAATTCAGCGCATCGCTGATCTCTTATTCTGGTGGGAAGAAGGTATAAATAAAACTGTGGTTTACAGTCACCCAGAGCCGTTGTCGCTAATGCTGTCCATGTTCCTGGATAGACCCTGAAAGAGCTAGCTTCCAACGCCGACGCTGCGTTCGAATGTTTTCGGCAGCAGACGATCAGGAACTCCGGTGAACTGGCCGACGCAGCTTCTTGGGAATTCTCAAACAAATGTCCCCTTAACAACGTTTGGGCAGAGTTCGTTAATAAGCTCAGCGACATCGTCAACCAAGCATCAGAGACCAAACCCCGTCATCCCGCAAAAATGTCTTCAATTATAAGGAGTAGGACTCGCAAATGCCTGGCGATAAGGGATGCAGCATGGCGTGCCTACAAGGTTAACCCCGACTCAGAGACTTGGGGAAATTTCCTGGCCCATCGAAACCATTGCACCGCACTTGTCCGTGAGGACAAAATAACTTATCAACAGTGCCTAGCCAAAAGTTCATGGCAAACAACAAACTGCTGTATAAGCATGTCAATAAGCTTCGTAAAGTGAAGCATGGAATACCCCCACTATTCACGACAGGCGGTAGAGTACAAAGCGCCGAAGAAGCAGCTAATGCACTGCGGCTGCAATACGCCCCAATTTTTGAACTCCCAACATCTACCTGTCCCATAATATCAAGCACATTACCGACACCTTTGTTTACAAATGTTATTTTCAACCCATCAGTTGTGCTAAGGAAGTTACTCTCACTGCGTGAACATAGTTCTCCGGGAGCAGACAACATCCGCCCGAAGGCACTGAATGCTGTGGCCACCAAGCTAGCTGAACCACTGTCACAGTTCTTTCAAAGGTGCTTTGATGAAAAACAAGTCCCCACTATGTGGAAGTGTGGCCTTATAACCCCTATTTTTAAAGACGGTAGCTGTTCCGATCCTGCTAACTATCGTCCAGTGACCCTCCTCCCTGTGATCGCGAAGGTGATGGAAGCAGTCGTCGCTGAGGCTTTAATGGACTACCTGGAAAAATGCAACATCTTGGTACCGGAACAGCATGGCTTCCGTCAAGACCGGTCATGCACCACCAACCTACTTATTGCACGAGGTAGTTGGACTGAAGTGGCGATGATGGGTTCGGAGTCGATGTCATCTATCTGGACTTCTCCAAAGCTTTCGACCGCCTTGATCACCGCATCCTACTTCAAAGACTACAAAGTTACGGAATCGGAGATCCAGTACTTGGTTGGATTGGCAACTTCCTTTACCAACGAAAACTCCAAGTACGTGTTAGGGGATCACTTTCTAACCCCATTGAGGTGGAATGTGGTGTCCAACAAGGCTCAGTGCTGGGACCGCGTTTATTCCTGGTGTTTATCAACGACCTGGCAAGTCATCTCCTCAAATTTCCTGCTTTTCGCCGATGACGTCAAGATATGGCGGGCGATTAGTAACAAGCCAGATCAGGATCTGCTCCAACATGACCTAGATTGCATTTACGAATGGTCAAGGAGGAACAAGCTTCAATTGAACATGGCTAAATGCAAAGTGATGCATCTGCGTCACCAGCCGGTGAGCGCTTACAAGATTGGAGACCACGCCTTGGAGAAGGTTTCTCAGGAGCGTGACCTGGGTGTATTGGTACAGGAAGATCTCGGGTGTTCCAAACAAGCAGAGAAGGCGACGAGAACCGGAAATCAACACTTCGGCCTTCTTCGCAGAGCCTTCGGTCTGTTTGAACCCTCAATCTTTCCCCAAATGCTTAACGCCTACGTGCGACCTCACGTGGAATATGTTATTCAGGCGTGGCAGCCGTGGCAGAAACAGGATCTCGTTGCTCTCGAGACTCCTCAACGACGGGTAACCAAGAACGTCAGGGGCCTCTTTCATCTGCCCTATCAGCTTAGACTGAAATCTCTAAGAATGTACAGTAGTCGATATCGGCTTTTGCGGGGGGATCTCATAATGGTTTACCAGATTCTGAAGAACCCAAACCACATTTGCCGTCCGCTGCTGGAATTGAACCACAACACTAAACTAAGAGGTCATCCTCTGAAACTGACAATTCATTATAGCCGGCTTGAATGCCGTAGAAATTTCTTCTCTCTCCGCGTGTGTGAGCCTTGGAACGCCCTCCCTAATTATGTCATCTCTGCTCCCAATCTGGCGATGTTTAAAAAACGTGTTGACGCTGCATTGTCTCACTTACATTTCCTGTTATGACTTGTTAACCAGGGGCTACAAAACGCAATCAAACGGTTTCTTGCCAAACGCCTAACCAATGGATTTATGGATTTATACGTTTGATATGCGAACATCTCCGCTATTCCACATAAGTCTATGCTGAGTCCACCACAAGGCTTTTCACTTTATTATGCAATTTATTTTCGCAATAATTTCCATCCCACGGGATTTGTTAAGCGATGCTTTTTTTCCCCGTAATAAACCATTGTCCATTGTCCATTGTATTCTCACCGAGGAAAACCCAGTCTCATACTTGCTCCAAGTCGTCAGGCCGATCTGACCATAAGCACGTGGAAATTGCGCCAATTCGCAGCAATGAAGGCTTTGAAGCAGCTTACGCCCCGGTCAGATGCAAGCCACGTTTTGGCTACCGTTCCTTGCTGCTCGTCTGTGGCTGCACCGAGTACGTCTCGTTCGACGAAAGTGCGCAGCATTTTCTCTGAACGTACTCAGTCTGATAATACCAGATCCTTAACAAAACGCCAACTGCAATCATGCTACGTACCAGTAATATAAATAAGTAGCCTCTCCTAGTTTCAAAATGAAATGGATATACCGGCTAGTGAGAGGACGTAATCACCTCGCAGGCTAACCACTGTCAGTGACAGTGGAAGATAGGCGGTGCTATATCCCAGTTAGTTTGTAATTTATGTAGCCCAGCCAACGTCTTCCACTGCTCAGTGGCTTCAGCTGCTGGCTACTTGGCATCTGCCTCTAGCAGTCATGGGTTCGATCCTTCTTAGAGGATCGAGGGAATGCGCAACTGACGAGCCTCAATAGGGCGAAACGCGTCTGGCGATTTTTCGGACTAGGTTCTGCTATGTAACTTGTGAACTAGCGGGATGAAAACCTTAACAAAATACCAGATCCGTCTAAGAATTATATTGACATCACCGCCAATATGGTGGAAGAGGTAGACGTTGTCGGGCTCCCTGCATTAAGTACGACTCAGCCGCTTCAGGGAAAGTAAACGGCCCGCATACTAGAACGACCAACGTATCCGTCAATAAGCAAACAAATCGCCTGTTTTAAATTAAGGGTCGACGTTCTCCCACCACGTTCCTTATCGACATGGGAGCGGAAATCAGCGTCATCCATGCGAACGGAAACGATAATCACGCAGAGCCTACGTATAACCTGCGTGCAGCCAACGGTTCTCCAACGGCTTCATTCGGTCAGCTCATGAGGAACCTGGACTTCAATATTCACCGAGCTTTTCAGTGGGTCTTCCTGGTTGCGCCTGTGCCCTTTGCAATTATCCGTATAGACTCCCTCCGACTTTAAGGGTTGCTTCTTGACGCTGGTCGCCACAGACTTTTAGACGACGGTACTAAACTAGTGTTTGAAGGCGTGCTTACGGACGCTCCGATAATCGGTCCCGTTTTCCTAATCGCCGATGTACCTACAGATTGTGCGAACCTACTGTCTGAATAATCACGACCGGTACGACCAGCTTCAGAGCTTCCGCCAGTCACGCCAGAGGTCGCTCATCACATTGTCACGCGCGGTCTGCCAAGAAATGCCCGACCAAGAGGACTCGCCTCCGACAAATTACGTGCCGCAAGAACTGAATTTGATCACATGCTTCAGTTCGGTGTCATAAGACCATCCAACAGCCCATGGGCGTTACCTCTCCACATGGTTCCGAAAAAGGCTATGGGAGACTGGCGTCCTCGTGGCGATTATCGATCTCTAAACAACATAACCACGACTTATCGCTATCCTATTCCACATACCTGGACCTCACCGCTAGCCTGGCAGGTAAAAACTTTTTCAGTAAGATCGACTTGGTGCGCGCTTACAACCAAATTCCGGTAACCGAAGCGGACGTCGCTAAAACTGCCGTGATGACTCCACTTGGTTTGTCCGTGTTTCTGCGCGT
>CALYDF020009885.1:0-10427 GCA_944474145.2 Dicrocoelium dendriticum
AAATAGTAATATAGATTGGATTATGCTTATCTACCGACAAGCGCCGTATGATTCCTAGATCGGAACAATCATTTTACGCAGAATTTATGGCATAGGTTCCGTGTCTTAAATGAATCCGGAAAAAGATTTATACATGTAAAACATTCTCAATAAATGCAAGCTAAAAGTAGATAATACAATGCTTGTTGCGCCTTCAAAGGACTCGTTCGTCTGAATTAATCTTTGTTTACATTTATGTGCTACCTCTTTCAATGTTATTTCGTATTGAACCGCAATAGCACGGATTCCAGGAGTGGAAAAGTGTAGTAGAAGCACAAGTTTCAGTAGGAGAAGCAAGAAGAATGCGTTACATGCGAGTTTCTAGCGCTTTAGGTCTCACTAACACTAACTATTCCTAATATATCCGTCGGTTGCTTCGAGATAAACTTCTTAACGCATTCGGTAACATGAGAAAACTTTCTGAGGCTAATCGGAATGTGGCGAATTTTGGAAATGCGCGTACATGTAGGGGCAGTTTGCTTAACAGATTGGCACATTTCGCTAAGAAGAAAGTCGGTTTATTTATGGCTGGTAGGTTGCGAGAGTAGTAGATAACCCCATTACTCGTAGGATAGATATTGGATCTCGAAAATTCAAGGGAGCAGCCGGCTGTTAAAGGAAGATGCTTTTTCAGAAGTCCCAACCAAAAATGCCGCAGTCGGAGTTGATGACATCGGTCTTGGCAACTCAGGGTTCCGCTGTACTCTATGCCTAGCCTGAAAACCGATCGTTAGACGATATTCCAAGCAGGGTAAAAGGATGGCATAAGTTTCACCGCCATGCGAGGTGGCTTCTCCAGTGCGTTGATAGGCAGTGTATAATCCTGCTTATTGAATCGTCAGTCCGTCATCCATGGGCAGGTGACTTTTGAAAGTGGCAATTTCCATTAGCGCCAAGTGTACTCTGCCCATTTGCTTCCGCGGCTGAACCATGTCTTGCGATTCGCCGGAGAATATTTATCTGAGATGAAGGTAAAGGGGTCGATGTCGATGCCCCTTTTGATCGAAATATTAGAAGAGTACCACGCTTCTAGGAATTCTCTTCATTTCTGAGTTGCAGATTGAGTCAATCGTTATCCTTCCTGCAGACAAAGGACGTATGGATAAGCCAGACTATATTGAGAAAGTAAAATGATTTCTGAAAGATACAAACACATACAGACGCATTAATTACGATCCCGCATGGTAGCTAACAAACCAAATAAACAGAACATTGCATGAACTACAACAATCGAAAGAAATTACAGAAAATGAAAGGAATAAAATGAGAACCCGTGACGCGGACATCGCGCAACTCTACTGGCTTCCAAAACTACACAAAGAGGGTGCTCCTTTGCGTCCAATTGTTTCACTTCCATTTACACCCACCTACAACCTGGCGAAGGAATTGTGGAGGCGCCTCCAACATCTACTCAACGGTTCTCAGCACTCCGTAAACAACGCCAAGCAATTTCTATAGAATCTCAAGAACCTGCATATAGATCATGACGAAATGATGGTCTCCTTCGACATCACTGCTTTATTTACATCTGTCAATTTGCAACTGGCAAAAGAAGCCATCATAGAACGCCTGAACAACATAGATGAGAAAATTGGGAGTAAGACGACTGCAAGCATTTGCAAGCTTCTCCAACTATGCCTCACAACTTACTTCTCGTTCAACGGAGAGATCTACGAGCAAGTGATTGGGGCACGGATGGGATCGTCAGTATCAGGTCTGATCGCTTAGATCGTCTTGCAAAAGTTGGAAGAAGATCTACCACCAGCTGTTAACCCGAATTTGTGGGTACACCATTTCGACGATGCATTAGTAATTCTGAGACGCAGTGAAGTAGCAATCGCACACCAACTGCTCAACAATGCAATGGATGGGATTCAGTTTACAATGGAGTTAGAGGCAGAAAACATGCTCCCATTCTTGGATGTGTTGGTGACTGGAACAAAGGATGGTGAATTTCAAACATGCGTTCACAGGAAAGGGACAAATACGGACCAAATTTTGAACTTTTCTGGTAACCATCCAAAATTCCACAAAATAAGTTGCTTGCGGACACTATTTCGCAGGATTGAAACACGCTATAGTACAGTGGAAGAAAAACGGGAAGAAGAGAAGCACATATTCGATTCGATCGAGCGCAATGGAGACCTACGCACCTTCATCCGCAGATGTCTAAACCACAAACCTATGAACACCGTGTCGATACCAAATGCATGAAAGAGGGTTGTTTTGCCGTATATGAAGAACATATCTGAAATTACTGCCAGATTGCTCAAACAACGCAGCATCATTGTCACTCATAAAACAACCGCTACTTTGAGAAGAATACTGTCAAACCCAAATGACAATCAGAATGCACAAGAACGAACGAACGTCGTATATAAAATAAATTGCAATAATTGTGAAGTAAACTATGTGGGGCAGACAGGAAGGAAATTATCCACAAGAATACAAGAACATCAGAGGGCTTGTAAAAAGCATTATGCATTGTCTCTTGTCTCAAATCATGTGGATGAGGAGGGACATAACTTCAATTGGAACAAAACGGTGATTTTAGCTCAAACAACAACACAGAAAGGAAGAAAATTCCTAGAAGCATGGTACTCCTTTAATAACTCGATCAACATGCACACCGACATCGAACCCGTGTACCATCAACTCAGAAAGAAAGATTTCCGGCGCATTGCAAGACATGGTTCAGCCGCGGGAGTAAATGGTCAGAGAACACATGGCGCAAATCTAAAAGTCACCTGCCCGTGGATGATGGACTGACGATTCAATAAGCAGGATTATACACTGCCTATCACCGCACTGAAGATGCCACCTCGCATGGTAGTGAAACGTATGCGATCCCTTTACCAAGCTCGGAAAAACGATCAACGGTTGAGCAACCAAGCCGGACTACCAGTGTTCCAAATTATTTCGATAGTTAGACGTTTCCGATAGTTGTCCTGTCTTGCGTTCTTAACTGGCTGCGAAAGATTGTACAATGCGCCAGATTAGGCATCACTATGAACATGAATATTCCACGCTAATTTTCAGGGGTGGAGAACGTTCCATTAACCTAGCCTGATAGTTGTCTGCCTTTGGCAACTGGATTCAGAATATGTTCAGAGTAATTGGAATGTGTTTGTCTACCTAATTTGCTGGCTAGCAGAACAACTTCCACGGGGTGCCAGCTCCGTTGTTCTGGTTAATCCCGTTCCAGTGCATAGTTCAGAGGCGGTGTTCCCGACGTAGTTGGTTTTCGCCTGGTAAGTTATCTCCATATAAAAAGCCACAAACATCCGTTTACCAACACTGTGATGTGTCAGGTGTGACTCGCCATTAAATATAGTCACTGCCTCTTTTCGTTCCGAAGGATCCCGACTTCACGAACGTAATCCAGTTCGAAGAGGTACTTTGATCCCTACATACGATGGCGAACACTGCGAAAAGCTCACGACTTTAGTCACACTTTAAAAGTTTACTCGGTATGCCCACTAATAATACAATTGCATATAGACATCCATAAAATCCCAGTATTTTACTGCTTAACGTGTTATTTTACACAATTACCAAACGATAAATATTTACTCCACAATACTGTACTGTCCTTGGACAGTAATCAATTTAATCGCGAACAATGATATTGAAACTCTGTTTTCCATTAAGATTCCTACGTTACAGGGCTCACAACGTGAGGGTCATTGTGTCTATGTAGCAAGGTGGCAGATATTTCTTAGGTGATGTAAGTTGCGAGAGCATAATTCCGAGGACGAAAATAAGAATGAAAGAAAACGTATTTATCACTGCCTGCCCCAAGTTTTACAACAAATTACCCCAAAACACGCGGTTCAAGTGTCTATCAAGAAATACCATGCTGTGCACCGCCTAATTTCTGTGTTACGGATATATCAGCCTTAGGAAACAGTATTCTACAATGGCGTCGAGATCGAATAGGGGAAACTTGCCATTTCTTGCATTTTGTTACTGACTGTAAAACAATTGCTTTAAGTTGAACATGATAGAACAATGATATTGTAAACTTTGGTCTTTTGAAAAATTGTAATCACATTCAACGTTGGAAGATGCTTATATTCATACATGAGACAAGAACCAAAGTACAACAACCATGGTTGCTACGTGATGAAGGCAGATCTATAGATGCCCTTGTATGAGTATGAGGAAACCCTCCCACAGCACTTTTCCCAGGAATGCTCAAATACTTCCATTAGTCAGCGCATGTTGGAGTGGATTCTTAAAACCCTATGTTGCAAGATATCGTTTGTGAAACACAACTGTGTATTTTTTGATCGGTAGCTACGAGCGAGCCGACTGCCGCGCTGCGGTGACATGAAAGTTTCCCTGATTCATTGTGTTAGTGCGCACCGCTCAGCTTGGTGAATTGCAGTGGTTCACATGTGGCTTCCCAATCACACCACAGACAACCGTGATCCGGCCATGCTATGCGGAACTCAATCTTGTTCCCCTCACAATAGTTACCACGAGCAAGCGGCTAGACCGCGGCCATTTATGTCATAATCGTTGACCGAATTACTCTGATTTGCTTTGTCGACTCTCGACCATGAGGTTGGCGCAGGTTACATCCTATCCAGCAGTGGTTTTACTCAGACCAACATTTTTACCCTGTTGTCGCACGAAGGAGATCATTCGGCCAAACATGCCTGCACTTCTCAAGTCATTTTGAATGGATTAAATCCTGCCGATCGATGTGGCCACTATGCGACAGCGCGCAATCACAACCGGCCCCAACATTACGAACTGAGTGTAACAAACCATTTTACTTCATGATCAATCGATTATGTTGTGACTATTCACGAACAAATTTGGGAACTGGTATAATCATCTATCCACAAATTTTCTGCGAAATCCAGTGCGGTTGCTTGAGCCCGTTTCTCATGTTGACGCGTGTTGCTAAGCCGCGAACGTGAACTTGGCTTCAGTTGTACAAAGGAGGCTACTAGCATGTTGAGCTTAGACGCTCGACGATATTTAGCCCGGCAACGGAGATTCGGATGTCGGCGCATGCGACCAATAAAATGCACGCTATGAAGGCGACGGAAATTTTTAAAACTCGAGATCGACTGCAAAATGTACTACCTTCCAGCACTGCGCGTCGTGATAAACGAAATGTCCGTTCAAATGGAAGTCTGGCAAACCGATCGTAGTTATCCCCTAATGGAATACAAATATCAACCAGTAAATTGGACACAGGTACTTCAGGCCGGTGATCCACACCAGTCGGGATGTCACAGTCGGCTCATAAACGGGATCGTTAAGCCACATAATGCATGCAGATGTAGCCTCTGTATTATATCCATTGAGTTGGCTGCTAGCCTCAAGTCTTCGTCAATCACAGCACTCGACAACAAAACAGCACTTTGCTACAAAACTGCCGTATTGCTAAATGTCACGTCATCGCGAAGGCAGCACGACAGGGGCAATAAATTGTGGCGCACGAATTTCACTCGGATAATTCAGGTAAATACGGGAATCAGCCAAACGCTGTTCTCTCATTTACCGACGTCCTTGCAGCTTGCTGTGATTAAATTACATCGGGATCCGCGCACGCCTACTCTGGCCTGGACAACTATTTCAGACATCCAAGCAAGCAGCCATTTTTGTACACAGTGGCATACAGTGTTGCCGACGTGCAAGCTACACCGTTACATGTTATCAACAGCAAGCAGTGAGATCCTGAAGCCTTGTTGGACGATGGCATTGGCTCCACAACGCATGCTTACAATGCATTTACAGTGCTTGCAACAGCACAATGCGCAGGCAGCGCCTGTAGTGAAGCGCAAGTGTCTGTTATGTTCAGGTTGGATTTAAACAGCAACTTCTTAACTTGGTGCCAAACAACATGATCAGCAGTGTACTACCTGTGATATCAGTTGACGGAAGCGATCTCTAAATCTCCTGCAATATTAGTCACATTTGAATAGTATCGTTATAAACACTTATCTTACGGATATCAGGTACTCATTCGTTCACGGTTTTGCGTCCCCGTTCCAGTGCTTTGCTGAAAATTTCTCTGGACGTCCATTTTCGGGTTGCAGCTCACATGTAATCGCTTCATTTGAGCATAGCTTGCTAGCGATTTGCAAAGATGGTACGAGCGAGAGCTCATTTGTAATTCATGAGACACTAAACGTCAAACAGGGTATTGTAACATCTATGTTTCTTTAAACAAACATCTAAAATGGGAAGGCGTTTAAGATTCGTTCTAAACTGTAAATCCTTTTGCGAGGTAACAGTTGTTTACCGCCAAAAATACTTGTTCTGCTTGCTCTGCAGGGTGTACACCAACGAGTGTCATTCAGGAAGCAGCTATATGAATGCACGGCGTGCTTGTCACTCCTTATGTTCTCTGTGTACAACCTATCCAAGCAACTAAGTAGATGTAAACAGAGACCCAAATACGCGAAATATAGTAATTCAGATTATCCAATGGAAACGTTGTACTTTCCTGCTTCTTTGACACTGGTATTTGTTCGGCATGTAGTTCAGCCTAGTATGCTCGAAATACAAACAGACATCGTCAAAACTAGCAATCACTCTCTCTGCATTCAACGGACCGACGAAATAGGCAACAGGTGAGATACTCACTAAATGACAAATAGGATGCATTTTGTAATTTCGAAGGTGCGCAAAGTGCAACAAGCGTGATCTCGGAACGACTTGACAGAGAAGAAATGCACGGCAAGCGCAGCAACAGAATATCCAAAAACAGATCCTCAGATAACCGAAACTGCCTTGATGTAGTATTAAAAAGAAAAAATCAATTTGACATGATCTTAAAACTAAGTAACAATACCGAGATTAAAATATCTAAGAAGCTTGTACTATACAACTTGTTTTGTGAACGAAATTTTAATTGTCACAAAATTATAAATTGTTTGCACATGTTTGTGTTTGAACTTAGGATTGTGCAACCACACCTGATGTTGTATGCGCAGTCTCCGAAATTGTAGCAGCATCACCGTCCTGAATCTGTGTCTGCCAGTTTCATACACGTGTGAATTAATTGTGCCCGGTTCAGAAGTACTTCGATTAGCCTCGGCCTAGTGCACTAGGATTCCTAACTGAGCACGGATCCCACAGTAGGATAACTGTGGGTGACACCAATGGTGCACGAAATCTGTTTCAACTCAGACGTGAGCAGACCGCCACTGACGAAGTAGACAAACGGCACGGTCTAAAGTTTGACGGCTGTAAAGGTCTAAACCATGTTTGAATGTCTTCTCCAAGAATGCCGGCATGGTACACAAGATGTCCACCACTGCACGTGATGGGACAAATGCCGGAGTTGCTGTGCCGGTAACTTGAGTACCAGACACTTATTTTCATTGCGCAGTTGCAGCTAGTAGTGAAAATGCTGTCTGGAATGCAGGACAGATGCTTACAGGGACTGAGCTGCGGCACATGACTGGATCGTTAGCGGAGTACGTATGAGTGCTGTGATGGTGTGAGTGCTATTGCGCGTGTGTTAGTCCCAAGTGCATGCGACTGACTCAGGAACCTTTGCTGTGCAACTAATTTGTGTGTTACCTCAATACCTATTTGATTTCTATTTTCTGTACTGGTTGCACCTGAATTCCTCAATAACTGATCTCACCCAGAGTTCTTCGTCTTCTACCACTTACGGATGCTCGTTTGCTACGCGCTGGTATTGCGATGCAATAAGAATACTGCGTAGTTAATACTAGGAATATGTAGCCGTTGACTGAGCAAAATGTTATGCCCTTACACATCATGTCAACTGACGCAGTGAGTAAGGCCTATTGTTGCCTTACGTCCAACAGATCATGTCACAGAAACGACGGAGAAATATTCATGACACCACTAAAATGGCATCATTTGGATACAATGTGACATATATGCAACATGGGAATAGCAGCGGATTCCTTCCATGAAGATATAAATGCATGTCTATGCAGCATTTGCCAAGCAACGCGACAAACAAGCCACATTATTAAAATGGAGCAGCATTATTCCTGCTTGTACATGATAGAAAATCAACCGTTTTGTCAGTGCCTCCTAGCACTTATGATTTGAAGGCGCTGTATAAATTTTACAAGCACGATGGCGGGTTGCGTGCATGTTCAGTGGATAATCACATTTCTGTTGAAACCCAAACTACCCACGTGCGCGCAAACCGTCGGAGCTTCTGCAGTAGTCTAAATAGATGAATAATTCAGTGAACAATCAATTAGCGCAGCACTGCTGAATGTTGGCACTGCATCTATTGGTCTGTCATATTTCCACGGCAATCGGAAATTCTGTGAGTGACTGTCATATGTTTAAAGGGTACTTAGCTTCATCTGCAATTGATGCCTCTCATGCAATATACGGTTATTTGAAATCATGGTCGCCCACTAACCTTCTGTAAGCGCGTGGACCACTTGAGTACACGCCATTTACCGCAGTTTTCCAAATTTGTGCGGCAACCATGCACCGACAGTAGAATATGGAGGACGAATGAAAACCACCTGTCTCCTGCATGGCAGTTTCCACAACTAGGATTCAATTCTAGGTTGCAGGCACAAGAATAGGTAGCGAACTGAGTGGGAATGTGTAAAGAAAAGTATTACAACACCATTTGTTTGTGAAGATTCGTTCGGCAAGGATAAAACGCCTTGTGCAGTGAAAACCTATCTTAAATCACTTAATTGGCTTCACGGTAACTTTCCAGCGACGATGTTGTCAAGATGGAGGACACTCGCGCTCGCCAGGCTATCTAATTTCTTCATCTAGATATCACATGTCGCAGGTTCCCTATCTTTTTGCCGTTATTTTACTGCAGCATCTAATTTAACTGTTGTGATTTTCTGTATCTTATGAAAACGATACTTAATCCATGCTGCCGCGCATAATGTCTGCGGAAGTGACGACGTTTTCGAAAGCTGTTAGATATCTTCGCCAACTAGACGACTAGGTAACCTCATCATGCGGCTTTATTCCGAATAATTCGGCAGATCTGATGACCACGAAGCTAACATCCTCCTTACCACTAAACAGCTAACAATTATGCTATGATAGAGAATGCTGTCATTTGGGTACATCAAGAAAGGCAGTGGAGGATTGTTGGCGCATACACAGCACACATTAATAATGCCATTGTCAGTATGAAATATATGGTTCCGCAGTGAGGACGTTGTGATATGGCATATTCATTACAGCCAACTATTCACTGTTAAGCAAGAAAAGGAGTAATTTGCTCTGAATCCCAGTTTGTGTGGCAAAATTATAACGTCTCCATCTGTATGTTATCGGTGTACCATCAGGACATAATAAATTAGTGAATACACTCTCATAGATCTTTGCACTTCGATTGCACTTAAGAGTTTTGCCAGCTTGTAAGTTTCATGGGATTTATCTCTGGCTCCTTAGAGCACCTACAAATAAAGCATTGTTATTACGGGAAATTTCAACTCCCGTGTCGGTCGTTTGTTGTCATGCAAACCCCACCTCGGTGGACTGTATGGATATTATGATATTCGTGTGGACAGTGGTGTGAGACTTCTAGATTATGAGCATACCATCAATTTTCATTGCAGCAATTGCATTCTTCAACCTTGACACCACTGTACCACCGGCTTCCTCCACCATCAGCAGCATTGGTCACAAATTGATCACACAATCAGAAGTCGCAGGTGGCATGGCAGCATACGGGATTGCCGGTCATATTGGTCAACGTGCGTTGAAACCGAGCATTCATTGATCTGTGCGGCGGTTTGCATGCATTTGGGTGGCTTATCTAAGGCAAAGCAAACCCGATTGAATATCCCTAAGTTGCAGGACCCAAACGTGAGTTTGGTTAATCAACATATGTTTTGTCAAATCCTTATGCTTTCCTATACTCTGGTTTTCGCGCATCAAACTCGGCAACGGTTCCGCAATAGTCCCAAAATTTGGTAAATGTCGAAGACAATGTGAACACCAAAACGAGCAATGTTTTATCTGTGTAACATTGCATTGTTTTGGACAATTGAGAATGTTTCTGGTGTGTTGCAAATTAGGCGTAATACCCAAGGTTGAAATAACATGCCCAATAAACTCTACCTATGTTGCAGTGAAGTGGCACTTGCTGGTATTCAGGGGGAGAGTTAGTTCATTCAATCATTTAGTCAAACGCGACGTCCGTACCAACACTGGGTTGTTTCTGCTTTGGTATTCAGACGGACCCTACGTCATGGACATAAAATTATTTGAAAGAAAAATATAAAAACAAGCTAGGATAACTACCATCCACATAAATACAGTATGTATGTGAGCATGCGGTTGATTACTCGAATGCAACTTGAAGAAAAACACTGCATCTCCACAATTGCGCTGAACACAAATGATATTTGAACTACGTATCTATGGATGTGACTTAGACTAAG
>CALYDF020009886.1:0-10459 GCA_944474145.2 Dicrocoelium dendriticum
TCGTAGAAGATATTTCCACGTATGATGGATCACTGTGTAGAGCTGGTAAATCCGGTTCGAATGAGCGTACAGTGACAACGCTGCGAGAAGATGGAGAGAGGATAGAGGGAAATAATCCAAATGAACCAGTAGCACGCACGTCACGCGTGTGGGAAAGAAGCGTTGACTATCATCTTTGCCGTGCAGAAGTTCCATAAGATGGTATATGGTCGACGGTTCACGTTGGTGACTGATCACAAACCGCTTCTGACAATTTTTGAATCAAAAAGGGCATTCCGGCTTATACGGTCAGTCGACTTCAGCGATGGGCAACTCTGCTCTTGGAATATGAGTTCAGCATGCGATACTTGTCTACTGATTCTATAGTGCAATCGGAAGCCCTATCCAGATTACTCGATACCGGTAGGCGTGGGCCGGAAGACGCAGTCATTGCCTCCATCAGAGCCAAAAGGGATGTCAGTTACATGGTACATGACGCCGTGAGTTATTTACCCGTGAATGGTACAATGGTGAAGCAAGTCACGGAATCGGATGCATTGTTGCAAGAGGTATTAAACTAAACAAGATGGGGCTGGCCAAAGAAGTGTCCGAAAGAAGCTTTGACTCAATATTTCACACGATGCAAGTATTTGCCTGATGTTGATTCCTGCCTGCTTTTCGAAGATCGCCTTGTCATTCCAGAAATTCTCAGATCACCCGTGTTACGGCAACTGTACAAGCGCCATCTAGGAATCGCTCGCATGAAGGCCCTTGAGTGCAGCTATGTCTGTTCGCCCATGGTAGATAGCCAAATTAAAGACATCGGCCGATCGTGCTGTAGATACATCAGTGCCTCCGTTACCGCTACGTGCGACAGTACACTCTTGGCCAAACCCAGAATCGACTTAGTCGTGGATACAGGAGGATTTTGCAGGACCGGTCGAAGAAGTGTGTTTCCGCGTTGTCGTTGATGCTTACAATAAGTGGCCGGAGGTAATCGCATTATAAAACTTGTCGGCAAATGGCACAATCTTTGCGATGAGACATATTTTCAGTCAACATGGACTACCAGTAACAATCGTGTTGGACAACGGGTCACAGTTTACGTGCTGCCAGTTTGCAGAATTTTGTCGACATAATGGGATTGAGCATGTGAGGACCGCCCCGTGTCACCCGCAGTCCAATGGCCAAGCGGAAAGATTTGTTGATACTCTGAAACGAGCATTTTGAAGACACAAGAGGAGGGAAAGCTAAACGAAAGATTAGAGCGGTTTCTATTGAACTACCGGGTTACTCCGAATCCTAATTCACCAGATGTGAAATCACCGGCTAAAGTCATTGTGGGTCAAAGACTGATAACCACGTTAGATTTTCTGACTTCAAAGCGTCCGCCTCTATAACTAAAAAATTCAGTGGTGGAGCGCCAATACAACAGGCGGTATGGGGCACGAAAACGGATTTTAAAAGTGGGCGACTTTGTGTTCGCGGCTGCTAATCAAGGACAGCGGATCGCTTGGATACCACGACGAGTCGTGTGAAGCCGAGGCAAGGTGATATATGATGTTCAATTTGGCACACAGGTCATAATTTACACATGATTTGGTCGTTTCGAAAGCAAACGGGTTTAAGGTCAACGAACTGCTGAACAATATCAAGACTAGTACCCCTGCAGTTGGCTACCTTCGTCCCATAGAATGCTTGGAAAATGGAGCCGGTACAAGCCAAAGCGAACAAGAAGATTTGTGCAGCCTCTCCAGGTGGATCCTCGTCGGAAGAGCTATGTGACCTCCAGGTACCTCATTTTTAAGAAGAGGGAAATGTTAGAGGAGCAAGAAAAATACTGGCGTACTTATGTAACCGTTCAAGACTGCAGACTTTCCTTCTGCTACGGAGCTTCACAGATGTTTGTTTTAACGCATCGTTTCGCTATCCCTATTTGCTATTTGGGGTCGTTGCTTTTGCCTTCCGATCGCAGCCATACTCTGACGCTATCATTCTTACTTTACGCCTTTGCATACATGTGATTGGTTTCTATTTGTTCCAATTTATTGACTTTAATTGTCCGCATGCTTTCCGTACTCTGGTTAGCTTTCATGTTTGTGCGTTATGCTATATAACGATCTGGTGCTTCTATGCAAAAGTACCCTTGAATCTCTGTCCATTGTCGTTTGTGTTCTCACTATCGTTAGTGAATGGAAGCAGTCGCGGGACTCCGACACAACAGGATTCACCCAGTAAATAGACAATGGAGGGATATACTCCTTGAGTAAGTAGGACTTCTAGCAGTCATTCACGGTTTACACAGCCAAATACATTGCTGTAGTCAAGAAAACACATCCTAGTTGCTTTATTCCTATTGTCAAACGATGACAGTATAGAATGCACGAGGTACGCCACAGCATCGAGAGTAGACCTTGAACTACAGTAAGCCAACTGGAGAGTGTCCGTAGAGTGCTTTCCGGACGGCATCCTTTCGATAATGACTTTCTCCAGAACCTTCAAAGCAACGGAATTGCACGCGATAGGTCGAGATTTGTTGGATCCTTTTATCGGCACTGGTGTAATGTTGACACTTCTCCAGTAGTCGACTGTTGTGTGGCTACACATTGTGTATATACTCGCAAGAGGTGTTGCCAAACAACCGGCACATTCTCTAATGTAGTAAAAAGCATGCCTGGTCCACTAGCTTTACCGGAACGTAGATGTTTCAGTAGAATATTTACAGTTGCACTGTCAATGGGAGGCAGTGTTTCAGCAGACCCCAGAACTTGGGCACAGAAAGACTCTAGAGCTGTAGTAGTATTAAACTTGCAGAACTCCTGATGTAATTGCTCTATGTCTACATCAAAGTAGGGTGAACGTCGAGTAACTCCGCTAAGAGTTTTCAGCAGCCGCCAGAATTCACGACAACTGCCGTTCCCAAGAACAGGCTAAACATACACTTTGTTAGGACGATGTAGTTCTTCCTTGATACGACCTGTGCGAGATCTTACTGACGTGCCGTCTTCTTTTAAACGCTTTCTTCTTAAGTCGACGTAACCGTTTCAAGTGGGGGAGAAAAACCTGTCAGCCCGGACGCAAATAGTTTCCAAAGGGCAACATATATCAAAAACAGAAACTTAAATAGCTTGTCAAATTACCAAAAAACCTGGATGCATCATGGTCAAAGAACAAACTAAATTTCGTCGATGCGATTATTTCGCGAAGTCTGTCGAGATTTTGTGCAGAGCCCTGGCTCAACCTGACCCCTCGACTATTGCATTGAGTGATTTGTTTGTAGTTGTTCTTGCTATAGATGACAGGTGAAATCTTGATTGTTGAGTGATCAGAATTGCCGATTGAGGCCCGAGTCCATACGGAGAAGCACTTCATATTATTAACAAACACCAGGTCCAAGGTTGCGTTTGACCTGGTGGGCAGATTGACGATGTTTCACAACCCGAGAGCGGTAAGAAAAGTAGTGTCACATCTACTGGAATCTCCGCCGAAGATGCACAGAGAACGATCGATATGTTCTATAACAGCTGCAGTAAATTCATGAGAGAAATTCTCAGCTTACAGTTTGGGACAGGTGGGAGATATGTAGATGTTAGCCAACAATGTTGTGTGGTAGCCATTCAAACACCTCGGCTTACATTGTATGGCTAAACAATTGCTAAAGCTTGAGGAGAAGCAAAAACACGTTTTGTTGCAATACACCAAGCCGGCTTGATGTAAATAAATACCCCACCACCTCGGTTTCGGTACGTACATGGGCGGCCAACCCGATGGCAAATAAATTCTTCAACAGATACGGCTGCATTATCCACTTCTTCATGGAACCAGGTTACTTGCAACATAATGATTCCAAGCCACGAAAACTCTCTTGAGAAAACAATGTTCGATATTTCATTTAATTACCCCATGAGCCAGCGGATGTTGATGCTAAGAAATACTGGAGCTTAGAAAATCGTAGCTATTGTAGAGTATCATGTGAGTAGATTTGCATCGTGGGACGAGTAATGAATTGAAACAAGAGCAGGTAGAGTAAAATTCAAGGTGAGAACGTGTATGTTGATAAACTCTAAGGCGAGGAATCGTAGATCACAGCCAAATTTGAAGACCCCGCCTTGTGAGGAAAATATATTCCTACTTTTACATTTACACTGCTCGTGTGGGAGAATTAAAGGAATTCTGTGACTCTACAATATTGGGATACGAACGCATTCTATGGTAAGGGAAAACCAGATGGCTTTTACTTATGCCAGCAGTGGAGATAATCCAAAACTATTTTTCAACGTTGAAATCCTATTTGTGAACTGACAGGATTGTCCTACAGTATGATAATATTTCTTTGAAACCCCTACCCTAGACTGTGGCCCTTCTTTATACACAATATCTGTCATTTTCCACTCTACTGTGCTATTGAGGAAAAAAATATTTCAGCATTATCAAGTAAAGTCAAAGTAAGCTTTATCCACCCGTATGGGTGATTTTCAGCATTTTAACCCCAACGCTGAGGATCATTAGACAACAAAGCATCGCCGAGAAATAATAATTAAAAGCGGTAAACGAAAATTGACATCTTCATTCCAGCATGTGGTCGGGAAAGCGGAGTCCCACTGCAGTTGTGTAAGCGTGATAGAATAGGCAGTATAGAGTTTTGATACGACGAGGTACAAGAAGATCTATTGCACACTCCTTGCTCAGGCCAAGGTGACCCAGCAAGATCCGTACATAATGCTACTGGACTGAAGTAATACACCATCTACTGATATCGGAGCGAGTGCTGCATAGCGTCTATTCAGTCGCCGAACAAGAACGCTAATACCGACTGCTACAACTCTAATGCAGCCCGAGATAGCGTCGTCCGATGTCCTACACGACCGACTACGGTACAGAATGCTAAGGCAAAAAAGTATTATGATCGCGGATCTAAAAGCCTTCCAGCACTAGGTACATGAGAAGAAGTATGGGTGCAGCCATTACCGGAATCGGGTGGATGCTGGCGGAAAGGATTGATCGAAGGTCGGAAAGGAGAGAGGAGGTATGAAGTCAAGGTTGGGGGCAATCTCATTCGACGGAATCGGGTGCAACCGAGAAGAGTGCGTCAGTAGTGGACACCGCAGAGAGAGGGTCAGCAACAACAACCGGAGAGGAATAGTGCTACCGAAGCTCAGGACATTAAACACACACGAAGTGGTAGGCAATACGAAACATATTCTAACGCCATCATAAAAAACGAAAAAGGGAAGGATGTGATGGGGGCTGGAAATGCTGGTGATTGGAAACGCTATAATACCGATCGAACGTCACAGACCAGACCGATAAGGAGTGTGCATGTTGCCGGAAGCCGATTGGTCAGCCAAGCGGGAAATAGTTGGCCCGTAGTCTCGAACACCATGCAACTATCCACTGCACGTAAAAGTGACCAATCAGGCGTCAGCAGACGAAGGAGCGCATACTCGTGCACCCTTGAGCCAAGGCTTATGGCGTTGGGCAGAGGGTAGAAGCTCGTGGGCCCAGTCAAGCCAATCGTACATCGACTAAGAAAGCCAAGGTAATTTAGACAGAGTGAACGTTGCGAGCAATCCTAAACCAAAGGAAAGGGAGCCAGCGACACAATGCAAATAACAGGGATGAGACATTGAGACGAACTGTTGTAAATAGTGTATATACTCTATAAATATTCGAGGGTAATCTTAATAAATGACTTCGGGATCGCGGCCCAGTCTTCTTGCTTCCCGGAGGGCTACACGACTGTAAACTGTTGGATGATTGCTGCGATAATTCAGGATTTGGTCTGTTTGCGTCGCATTCCGATAAACTGTTGTCTC
The DNA here is from genome assembly GCA_944474145.2 of Dicrocoelium dendriticum. Taxonomy (NCBI): domain Eukaryota; kingdom Metazoa; phylum Platyhelminthes; class Trematoda; order Plagiorchiida; family Dicrocoeliidae; genus Dicrocoelium; species Dicrocoelium dendriticum. Next base: position 5,796 of record CALYDF020009886.1, read on the forward strand.
CAGTTGTCCAGCAGCATGACTTTTTACTAAAGCATCCAAGAATTGTAGCTGATAATTGCTCACCTCTTCTTTAGTGAAACGGATTCTATCAAACGTGTTGTTTATTAACTGATATGTTTCTTCTAGTTTCGAGTGCTTTAAGATGACAAAGTTATCCTCCACGTAGTGTAGCCAGAGTTCAGGTTTTGCGACCAGGAGTGCGGGTTCTTCCAATGCTTGCATCATCGCTTCGGCCACATCAATAAAACGACCGACGCATGAACAAACATCAGAAACGGATAAAAGGAGAATCATTCTACCATACATAAACAGGGTCTCTGAGATGGCGGCGAGACTGCTACTACCTCTCGGAATCAGAGTTGCTCACAAGCCGACAGAAACGATCCGAGACAAGTTCTTCAATGGTAAGGAACAAGTGGTGCGATTTACAAAACCCATTGCAAAAATTGTAAAAAATACTATATGGGCCAGACAGGAAGAAAGCTAGGCGCTAGGCTACATAAGCATAGCCTAGCTATCCGCCGATATGACCAGAACACCCTGATATCGGTACATATGAACATCGAGTATCATCAGTTTGATTTGGAGAATGTCAGGATCATAGGCACGGCACAAAGTCGAAAAGCACGCGAGTTCCTCGAGGCTTGGTACTCGGGGAAGAACTCAATCAACAGCCACTTAGATCTAGATACTACCTATGAAGCACTGAGAGTCAAATCAATACTCCGCCCCAGATCAACGGGACAAAGGAACGTCATTGAGGCGGACTCTAGCCAACAGTACTAAAGAGCTGACTACACGGTCAGATTAGGTGGACTAACCGACTCCTGACGTTCGAATCAAGTAACCAACAATCACTTGGATCTGTAAGTGGCCCGCATCAATCGCACTGATGATGTCGTCTAGCCTGATGATGAAACGTTTGCAGCCAATTCAGCCAGCTCGGAGAACACCCGCATACCCTCACACTGTCGAAATTGCATTGATCGCTCTTGACGCATTCGACGCTCCGGTGCCTCATAAGAAGTGCGACAGAATATTGATTGGAGCACAGTTCGAAAATATGTATGAGCAGCTTTCCGTTTTGACACCAACCACCGAGGCCACTTGCAGTTGGTTTAAGGCCAAGGCGGTGAATTTAGCTAACCAATTTTACTTTGCTGAAACCGAAAAATGCAGAATTTTAACAAAGGGTCATTGGGAATCGCTGGCCACTCTTCACCGAAATGAAACCGTGATAACACTGAAACCTGACAAGGAATCAGGAGTGGTCATTATGTAAAAACAAAATTATGTTCAGAAAATGGAGGGCATTCTCGCAGGTTCTAGCCTCTTCGTTCGTGTTTTGACAGGTAGCGATAAAACCGAACACGTTCAAAAGTCCATTGTTTGGGACCTAAAATAGCTACTGAAAGCTGGAGTGATTGACAAGCTGCGCCCACGTGGATCTCGACTTACTCACGTGTATGGATTACCGAAGATACACAAGCAGGACATTCCAACGCGTCCAATCGTCTCAGTGGTAAACGTGCCATATCAGATGTTGGCACGTTGACTAGCCGAGCTTATCGAACTTATCCGGAGTGAGTTAGCTGGACACACCCTCCAAGATACATTCGAATATGGGAAATACATGGTATCGATCGATGTATACTCACTGTTCACAAATGTCCTATTAGAAGAAACTTTAGACATCCTCGGTATCCATGCTGACAAAGTGGGGCATCCAGCGAATCACCTCAAGTCTTTACTTCCATTATGTACGAAAGACATTCCATTCAAATTCAAAGGAATAATCTACCGTCAGATCAATGGTATGCCATGGGCAATCCACTTGGGCCAGTCCTAGTAGAGATTTTCATGAGGCACTTGGGGAACACCAAACTGGGTCCCTACATCCAGTGTGTGATCGTACAGTAGATGCGTTGACGACACCTTGGTTTTACTTGGTACAGCTCAGTAGGCGGAATACCTACTTGATGTTCTAAACAAATGCCACCCTGCGATCCAATTCACGCTGGAAGTCGAAGTGAATAACATCTTCCACTTCCTGGATGTACACCTAAGGAGTAATCCAGACGGTATACTCACTCGATCTGTGTATCGGAAGCTCACTTGGACAGGACAATATCACAACTTCAACAGTTTTGTCATATAAACTACAAACGATCGCTCGACATTCGCTAGAGTTCACAAAATTTGTTTTGAAGAGAAGATTGGCAGTGAGCTGGAACGGGTATCATCAATACTACGTTAAAACTGTTACCCCGCGAGATTGATTGTCCGGTACGCAGGCGTAAAATCACCACGAAACATCTAACAGACATGAAGCCTACTCCGTCCATGACGTGACTGCCAATACCATTTTAAGGTTGCCCATATCAGCCATTTGTAAAGGAAGTGGTCCAACGGTGTTGAAAGTCATGTTCTACTCCAAACAAATAGTTGAAAGTGTGCTCGGAAGTTGACCCAAATTACGCACTAAGCTGCTTTACAGTTACATCTGAAGGCGGTCGAAGCTGAGCAACTGTTGGGTGGGGGAACACAAAACCGGCGAATGTTATCGCTAGCCCCTCTGTCTGCACTTTCGTACAGGAACGCAGTGAAACGCCCCCGCCGTCCGAAGAAGAAGGAACAGAAAATGCGTTGCGAATTGCTTCTGAAATACCAGGTATTGCGTGCTCTATGAAGTAGACTGAAAACGCCCTGGGGCGCTGGTAAGAAATATACCCAAAAACCATTGTCAGCCGACCATACAAGTGTTTGCGTAAATTCTATGGAAAACTATGTATGCCCAAATATGGTTCTGGCGTCCGTTGACCACAGTTGTTGGCATACAAATGCCCAAGCGCTTCTCAGTAGATTGGCAGAACTTCGATTTCGTCCAACTTAAAGGCGTTGGGACCTCATAATGGTAACCGAGACATGGCTGAACGACGTGATCATTGACGCCGAGATAGCACTACCTGGTATGTCACTCCTGAGCAACGACCGACCCACAAAGGGAGGCGGTGTAATTCTTTACTACTGTTCCGACCTTCTAATCGAGCGCATAAATGGCCCTGGGATACAACTTGTGGATGCCCTATAGTGCTGCCTACATCTAAGGCAGGGCGATAGATGCGTAGTGGCCATTGTACACCGCCCACCGACCAGGCCCCATCTTCCGCTATGAAGAATCTACTGGATGGATCGTACAGCCATGTTCACCTGGTAGGGGACTTCAATATGCACGGCCTAGAAAACCTGGCCAATCTGGGTGAACAATACAAGGCAGATCTGCAAGAGCTAATCACTGGTTTACCACTGTACAACCACGTCACTTCTCCAACGCGTTTCAGTACAGGAAGCAAACCGGCTATCTTGGACCTCGTCTTTAGCAACGAGGAACTGATGCTCGAGGTAGTAACAACGTGCACTCCTTTGGGCCGCAGCGATCACACGATACGTGTTCCAATACTTGTACTATGCAGAGTATCCCAAAGAAAATAATGAGGGATATTACGTCCTACTCTACTATGATAACTTGCCCGACTTCAATAATGCGACAAGCTGGTCTTTCCTAACTGAATGGTCCGCTGAAGCGGCCTGCGGGGAATTTGTCAATAGATTCAACAGGCACGTGACCAGCGGAACTGAAACCAGAATCCATTGACCCAAAAAGATGAAGTCGTTCCTAAGGAGCAGGACCCGAAAATGCATGGTATTGAAGGATTTGGCATGGCACGCCGTTATAGGCTCTCCGAGCGAGGATACTTGGAGCGTCCATACAACACGAAGGAACCACTATGTTAAACTAGTCCGGGAGGATAAATTAAAGAAACAACAAGACGTCGTGGTAAAATGTTTCCATAACCCTGCTAACCCTGCTGCTATACAGACACATAAACACACTACACAGCGTTACGCGCGGAATTCCGGCTGTACACACAGCATCCGGTTTAGCACAAATGGCGCAAGAGGCAGCCAACGTACTTGGACAAAAATTTGACCGTACTTTCCAGAGTGTGCAATCATCCTACACCATGCCTACGTAGCTCATTCTATCATCAGGCCTTAACCACATATCTTTCATAACCGCAGCTCTATTGAAGCGGCTCTTGTCCTTGCGCGAATACAGCTCCTCGGGTGCGAACAGAATTCACCCGAAAGCGTTGAAAATTGCCTCCAAGAGCTTAGTTGAACCGTTGGCAACACTCTTTCAGCGATGTATTAATGCGATGCAAGTCCTCAAGATATGGAAGCACGGGATCACCACTCCGATCTGCAAAACTGGTACCCGTGCAGCATCAGCAAAGTAGCGTCCGTTTACATTTCTTCTGGTGGTCTCCAAGGTCATGGAATCCATTGTAGCTGAAGCTGTCATGGAGTGTCTGGAGAATAACAAAATCCTCGTTCCGGATCAGCACGGATTTCGCCAAAATCTGTCCTGCACCACTAATCTGTTGATAGCTCGTGCAAGCTGGACGCAATCTGTGGACACCGATGTAGGAGTGGATGCAGCCTACCCGGACTTCTCAAAGGCACTCGACCGCCTGAACCATCGCATTCTACTGCCCAAACTCCCGGATTATGATATCGGCGATCCCATTCTAGGAAGGTTAGACAACTTTCTCGTTCAACGTCATCTGAATGTGATGGTTGGCAGCAGACTGTCACAACCA
>CALYDF020009887.1:0-10423 GCA_944474145.2 Dicrocoelium dendriticum
TACAGTGCATTTGAGAAGAGTCTTTCGTTTTTGCTCAGTCGCCGCGCTGGTCAGGGGTAGATTGGAACGCACTAATTTGCCGACCCACCAATGGCATGTACGTCTACTGTATTTACTCATCCACGCATGTCTGGGGGTGTGAATACGACGTGAGGACGCATTGCGGTGCATGTGTCCTTGAAATATGTTAATGACCCTCGTCGATTTCGACAAAGGCCAGCTCAGATTGGGTCGATGCCTACGTTTTTGGCTGGTGGTTTGCAACATCTCGACAGCAGTGCATAATGCACTGGCTACCGTGTTCAAATGTTGATGGCGCTTCGACAGTTGCTTAATGTTATCCCAGCAAATGATAAAAGGGTTAGTGACAACGCTGTTGTAGACTGAATGTTACCTTCACATAAACCACCTTAGCAAAATAAGAATTCGTAACAATTAGGCGGTGAAAATATGAGATGCTACTTCTGCATAAATGAGTCCGGAACAATGTCTACCAGCTACTGGAGGCTCATCGGATCTATTTGCAAGTGCGCGGCCGCCTAAGGAGTTAATTCCAGCAGAATACAGAAATAAAAAGAAAGCTGAGTGCAGTGCCTTTTGAACAGATTTTATCAAATCTCATTTTATTCCATCAACTTGGAGAATTAAATCAAAATCAGTTTCGCAATGAGCACGAGAAGGAATTTTACAGTATTGGTATGGTAAAAGAATCCTAAAGTAGATAAAGAAGCGTTTAGGTCAAATCTAATCACCCATTTTAGAAAGAAAGGTGATGGAAGAATCCAGCGCGTACGATGCATTTATTTGATTAAGCCAGTCTGTTTACGGCTGAATATTCAAGCGTTGTTGGTGTATTAAGCATTTTATTGACTTGACTTGAGTTCCCCGCCTTGGCAGACTTGAATGTTTAAATATTCCTTATCGCCCAGATACGTATCCGGCCAATTTGGAAAACCTTAATATGCCATCGTACTAGAATTTTTGGTATTTTAAGTATCCATGGAAACTGTGTAAATAGATCACTGAGGATTCACGTTCAACCGTTTGTTCCACGGTCATGACACATTCAGTAGTTGCGAATGACTTAACAAGCGTAAAAGTATTGCCCATTAGTTAATTTCCGGTGGCCGGTGGGACTCTCTGGGACTCTTTTAACTTCCGATATAATTCCACGGGATGTACAGCTGAGCGGCTAATCGTACTCCCACAACGACCGAACAACAACAGATCATATTGACGTGCTGGTATAGATTTGTTTTCCTATTTCGTTAGACTGCTGCTACCAAAAGAAATGCGGATGTTCTACGTGTGCCCTAAAGCTCGATCCACCTGAGTGTTGGCGAAATGTGGGTGGGTGAGATTTACTGTTTTATGTGAAGCTGCCGTTTGCACTAGTTGCAAAATACCCAAGACAAAATGAACCGTAATCGCTTTCAGCTCATACGTCCTTTTGACACGTCAAAGAAATAGAACAAGGGTTCAAATTCCCTACAGGCCTAGTGATCTGGAAGCAGAGAGTGCGGAGATGATATCTGAGATTGGGGCAGCACTACACGTATGCTGGTGGACTCGCACCAAACCGCAATCAGATCCCTCATGTATGAATTTGAAGTTGACGAGCTGCTAACAACTTGTCGTGGAGTGTGAGGCATGAATCCAGTAATACCAAGTGAACATCCAGTGGCCCTAGCTTGGCGAAAGCTGCTGCTGTCACACTCACTTCCATAGCAGTCATCCTAGGAATACTGCAAACTGGCTTCCATGAACTTACCTGAGCTACAAATCAAGTGGACTGGTCACTACAGCAAGATTCATCTATCGAAGCAATATAGGCAATCCTAAAGGAGTATGGAAAACGATTGTGCGCAAGATCCGTAACCCTCAATTATCAGATGGTTGCACTAATGAAACTAAAATGGTTCGACAAGTATATTTTATTTCATTAGACATTGACGTGTACTAAGGAATAAATACAGTCCGATGGGTTCTGCCGCCGATTACGTGGTGTCATAATCATGGCTGATTTCACGCAACAGCACCAGTGTTCAAAAATCCCAGCCACAACGAAGACGACCCACAAGAGGATCATTCATTAAGTGACGCTGCACTTGAGGAGTACAGATGACGGAGCAATGTTAAAGGGTTCAGCCGGGCAGTCCCTGACTTCCAGGAGGGACCATGCGTCGGCACTTGTGGTGCATTTCAATTCCTTATTCACAAATATTTAGGAGGCGGTACAGAGTTTGATTTGTGTAGGCCCTGCCCCTTTTGACAGAAGAATTTCGGCATAGTAGATGCTCGCAAGATATTCATTGGTAATTGGCGGTGCTTCACATGCTATACCTAACGATTCGCATTTACTTGTCTGCTTCAAATCTGTGCGAATCATGTTCCACATTGAGATTGCGGGTCGCATTGTGGGTTTGGTAGCATCCACCATTCAAATATGCTTCACTACTTGTCGGTTTGACGCATGTCCTTGCAAACCATTGCTGGTCAGGTTTTAGACTAAGATGAGAACATTGCAGAATGCTGAACTGGAAAAACCAGGTTAACTTGACAACAAAAGTAATTCGATGGCTTATCAGTTCGTCTTCATTTCGGAAGGAAGAAGTGATCGTTGGAGACAATGAGATGAACGCTTATCGAACCATTAGCAATTTGTAGGTCTGTCGAAAAATGCAAGACTTGATAAGGCGCAACCTTAACAGTTTATTTGTAACCAGTCATACGGATTAAAATATTCACCATACTTAATTGATTGTCACTTCCTAAATATTTGTGAATAAGGAATTGAAATGCACCACAAGTGCCGACGCATGGTCCCTCCTGGAAGTCAGGGACTGCCCGGCTGAACCCTTTAACATTGCTCCGTCATCTGTACTCCTCAAGTGCAGCGTCACTTAATGAATGATCCTCTTGTGGGTCGTCTTCGTTGTGGCTGGGATTTTTGAACACTGGTGCTGTTGCGTGAAATCAGCCATGATTATGACACCACGTAATCGGCGGCAGAACCCATCGGACTGTATTTATTCCTTAGTACACGTCAATGTCTAATGAAATAAAATATACTTGTCGAACCATTTTAGTTTCATTAGTGCAACCATCTGATAATTGAGGGTTACGGATCTTGCGCACAATCGTTTTCCATACTCCTTTAGGATTGCCTATATTGCTTCGATAGATGAATCTTGCTGTAGTGACCAGTCCACTTGATTTGTAGCTCAGGTAAGTTCATGGAAGCCAGTTTACAGTATTCCTAGGATGACTGCTATGGAAGCGAGTGTGACAGCAGCAGCTTTCGCCAAGCTAGGGCCACTGGATGTTCACTTGGTATTACTGGATTCATGCCTCACACTCCACGACAAGTTGTTAGCAGCTCGTCAACTTCAAATTCATACATGAGGGATCTGATTGCGGTTTGGTGCGAGTCCACCAGCATACGTGTAGTGCTGCCCCAATCTCAGATATCATCTCCGCACTCTCTGCTTCCAGATCACTAGGCCTGTAGGGAATTTGAACCCTTGTTCTATTTCTTTGACGTGTCAAAAGGACGTATGAGCTGAAAGCGATTACGGTTCATTTTGTCTTGGGTATTTTGCAACTAGTGCAAACGGCAGCTTCACATAAAACAGTAAATCTCACCCACCCACATTTCGCCAACACTCAGGTGGATCGAGCTTTAGGGCACACGTAGAACATCCGCATTTCTTTTGGTAGCAGCAGTCTAACGAAATAGGAAAACAAATCTATACCAGCACGTCACCATGATCTGTTGTTGTTCGGTCGTTGTGGGAGTACGATTAGCCGCTCAGCTGTACATCCCGTGGAATTATATCGGAAGTTAAAAGAGTCCCAGAGAGTCCCACCGGCCACCGGAAATTAACTAATGGGCAATACTTTTACGCTTGTTAAGTCATTCGCAACTACTGAATGTGTCATGACCGTGGAACAAACGGTTGAACGTGAATCCTCAGTGATCTATTTACACAGTTTCCATGGATACTTAAAATACCAAAAATTCTAGTACCATGGCATATTAAGGTTTTCCAAATTGGCCGGATACGTATCTGGGCGATAAGGAATATTTAAACATTCAAGTCTGCCAAGGCGGGGAACTCAAGTCAAGTCAATAAAATGCTTAATACACCAACAACGCTTGAATATTCAGCCGTAAACAGACTGGCTTAATCAAATAAATGCATCGTACGCGCTGGATTCTTCCATCACCTTTCTTTCTAAAATGGGTGATTAGATTTGACCTAAACGCTTCTTTATCTACTTTAGGATTCTTTTACCATACCAATACTGTAAAATTCCTTCTCGTGCTCATTGCGAAACTGATTTTGATTTAATTCTCCAAGCTGATGGAATAAAATGAGATTTGATAAAATCTGTTCAAAAGGCACTGCACTCAGCTTTCTTTTTATTTCTGTATTCTGCTGGAATTAACTCCTTAGGCGGCCGCGCACTTGCAAATAGATCCGATGAGCCTCCAGTAGCTGGTAGACATTGTTCCGGACTCATTTATGCAGAAGTAGCATCTCATATTTTCACCGCCTAATTGTTACGAATTCTTATTTTGCTAAGGTGGTTTATGTGAAGGTAACATTCAGTCTACAACAGCGTTGTCACTAACCCTTTTATCATTTGCTGGGATAACATTAAGCAACTGTCGAAGCGCCATCAACATTTGAACACGGTAGCCAGTGCATTATGCACTGCTGTCGAGATGTTGCAAACCACCAGCCAAAAACGTCGGCATCGACCCAATCTGAGCTGGCCTTTGTCGAAATCGACGAGGGTCATTAACATATTTCAAGGACACATGCACCGCAATGCGTCCTCACGTCGTATTCACACCCCCAGACATGCGTGGATGAGTAAATACAGTAGACGTACATGCCATTGGTGGGTCGGCAAATTAGTGCGTTCCAATCTACCCCTGACCAGCGCGGCGACTGAGCAAAAACGAAAGACTCTTCTCAAACGCACTGTAGATGCCCGGTTGACAAACTTCTCCGCCCATGGATCAATGGTCGGTATGCACTTTAGGTTACGCTGGTCACTCCGTTTGGGCTGCTTCAGTTGTCTGCTCCGGCCAGCGCGTTTGGGTGGTGCGTCACTAGGCGCACGGGTGGGCAAAAATCACACAGGTTTTGTGCAGTGAAATGCACGTAAAAATATGGTGGTAAGGTGAGATGACAAAAATGCTTGTACCTATGATATACCCTGGTGCACACTACTAAGTTATATATTGTCTGACAGCCTTAAAGAAGATCTGTCGACTGGTATCCCAAAGGTACTGATGAAACTCAAATAAGCAAACTTACTCAAGTTGACATTAGCGAATAGACTTCCGAAGAATTTGTTTGTGGTGTACCAGCGTGTCATTGGACTTACTTCAAATATATAGACGCCGTTGGATAGAGCTCAGTGATCCGAATCGATTGAGCTTACTTCCGAAGATGTGGCACAAGAATGTGAAGGGATGCGCCCAATTTAACGCGGAGCACAGGATTGCACGGTTAGCACGCAGACGCTGACAAGGTGTGTACAACGTGATAAATAAATAAATAAATGAATAAATACTTTATTCTCCACTATGCGAGGCACGCCCATGGAGGCATGATCAGATAGCAATATTGGTATTGTAACATGGATATCAGTGTCAATTCTATAGCCGGAAGTCTTATGACTTTAGTGGTCATCTATTTTACTAGCAAAGTATGTTCTATCCTCGTAGGTATAACGTCAGCAAGGAAAGGTTCGAGAAATTTTATGAATTTGCTTCCTTCAACAGATTGGGATCTCACCGTTTCCTCGGGAATATAAACATTGGCGGGATATATGTCCTAATTGTACTAAGAGCAAAAATGACTAAGCACATTTTTCCTTTTTCAGAACTGGTCGTTATTCTTATGGTGAGTATTCGTTTCTCAGCTCAACTTTTGTTGACTTTTGAACACATGAAAAACCAGTCTCATCCATATTCCATATCCTACTTCCTGTAAATTAGTGAGATCTCAACACAGAACGCAGTCATAAAATCTGTCTCCTTTTGCCTTGTTGAATCCAATTGAACGAGAAAGGCTGCCTGCTTTAGGACTATTAAGTGAAACAGAAGGATGTGGTATTATAAATCCCTCCATTCAACTACCGTCAGTAGATTTAGTCTTCTTGTTGTATCGATGAGGTAGGCTCATCTATTCTACGAGATCCTATGTCAGATGACGAAAGTCTATGATCGTCATACCAAACAGCAGTGCTTCCATGGTCTTTATCTTTTGACTAAGTGACTCTTCCAAATTCACTTGAAGTTCTGTTCTGAAGCGACCCAGAAATACATACATACCCAAGTGTAAAGACCTAAAAATCGAAAATAAAATTGTAAAATGCAAGTACTTCATTGACTCTGTGTCCCCTTAAAGTTTGTCAGTCAATGTTGAACTTCTTAGCAGACATTTTCAAGGAAATGCTCTTTTTCGACTCACCAAGTGCTAACGGTAGGTTTAGTGTCCCATATTCTCCTCACTCTTCCGCACATACACTCAAGTCATTCTGGGTTGTGCATAATTAAAAGTGTTACTAAGAAGTAGAAGAATGGAAAAAGGTTAAAAACATTTGCGAGAAAGACGCAATGCGTGCAACACAAAATAATTACTTTTGGCGCTGGTAGAACATGACACGGAAACTTATTCGACCTATAATTTAATGCAAATTTTCAAGATAAAACAAACTACTCCAGATTCATATACGTCTAAATGACATGCAAACATTAAGTGAAAAAGAAGTGCAATATGTCAAAGAGTCTATTTTCAAATAAGAAGGGCATTTTGTAGCTGCTTTTGATGTATTAAGCAGGGGAGTCAGATATGAAACGGTATTTGAATATGGATCGCAACGGTAAAATATATTGGTGGACTTTTTACCCGCAGTGGGAGTCTTACCCCACTCTACCGTAATAGTCGGTGTCTCACACGCAATCGGTTGTAGTTCGTTCGTTCACCTAAATCAAAAACAGGATGGTGTCCTCACAACAGACTGCTCCATGTGAGAAGAGCATTGATGTACAAAGTTTGAAGGCCCTTTTATGGTCAGATCGGAGTTAGGCAAGTTTTCGGTCCTCAAGCACTGCTTCGATGTCACATTTGCTCACAATCCAGAGCTGGTTTCTTTCCGGGATAATTCAAACAACGGTGAAACCAAACAGAGAGCAAGATTTTGAGAGCAGACAACATCGAAATTACCCCGAATTCAGAGACAACCCTGTGGTGAAACGCATAGTCGCTTGCATGAAACAAACTTGCTCTCCCAATTCCGAGTCCAAAACCGGGTCGGCTTTAGTCCTGATGAAAGCAAAAGGCTTTGTTTACTCAGTTCGACCACAGCGCAACATCTGCGTGACTGCACGTGACGCTAAATCAAATTGGCCTTGTTTTGCTGCACCGGAAGTAAACGTCCGTATCTCTTTCTCCCACGTGTAACGCACTAACCCCACACGTCCGCACGTAGGCGGAGTGTGGTTTTTAATTTCCTATTCCGTTCAACTTTTATTTCACTTTCGCACGCAGTTGGCACCCTATACTGCGGCACTATCTTGACTGGTTGAATTGTGTTGTTTACGCATTACGTGGATGAAATTACTTTGTGTTGGACGAACATCCAAAAGAAATGCTTCGAGCTGTACGTATTTAAGCTGCAATATAAGATCGCTTACAGGTTCTGCAACAAAATATGTAAACTGTTTGTACGAAGAAGCAGTTGTTTGGTCCAAATTCTTACTCTTGTTTTAGCCTGCTACTGACTGTCAAATGTCGTGCAGATACAAGAAACATTTATAATAAGTAAAAAAATAATGATTAAACGTTTTATTCCTCGACAGCGCGAGGCACAGACCAAATGATTGTTCTGAACAACTTGTACAACGTTGTCACATAATATAGTTAATTGTGCGTATTTTGCACAGAGGTTCCCAAATGGGTTTTTGAAGTGATTAGCAGTTTGAAAATAGTAGCGAGATTAAGAAACTGGGAAAAATAACAAATGTATATTTAACCGAAATTGCTAGTAAAGTAATACGGCCATCCATAGAACTGTCCCCAGGTGATCTGCTTCCATGCAGGGTATTACCTCGGTGGGTTTCACCCCCACTTCCATGCTCCAACTGGCTCTGTGCCGGTGTGGCAAAATAGTAAATAGGACATCAGACTGGGTATCAAATGATTTTTAGGGCTGTTTTATGCATACATTATAGGCGATGAAGTCTCATCCTGTTCCGTCACGCGGATCAAACAAATGTGGCATTTTTCTGTTTTAAGCCAGCGAGTCAGTAGTGATATTATTTGCATGGGTATACTTTTTATTTTGGGAGCTTTAATCCGTCACCACAAGACATCAGCCCAGTCATGACCAACAATGAAACAAAGAAGAAGACATGGTATGAGGAATTAAAGAAACCTAATAATGTATATAATCGCTTGCCGATGGGCCAATCACAATTTGATGGAAAGTCTTGGCGAGTGAGGACGATGGTACAGAGACATCAGTTTAAAAGGCATAGTGCATATTCGAACCAGTATTTCAAAGGAGAAAACAGAATTGGTTAGATGGAGTGATAGGAGTAGTATCGTTTATAGATACGTGCTCAAGAATTCAACTATATGTAGGTAAAATCATAATCTTGAGACGAATAGGGGATATAGCGACTTTCAAGTGTATCCAGGACTTTATTTAGAGAAATTGTCTGGAGTCATCTTCTGGCTAAGTGTTGACCAGATATTTTGAAACAGTCGGGTGAATATTAATCATGCGTTTGAATTGCGGATAGGTAGTGCATTTTCTAATACTCGAGGGAAGTCTGTTTCATATTAACGCATATATTACGGAGAAAAAGTTAAGCGGAGCTGGATGCGAGACCCTTGTATTTTAAATCTGCGCTCGCTGTTTCTTAGTTCATAGCGCATACCAATCCAAACCTCGAGCTGTGGCTGAGCAGTGAAGCTTAATCCGAATAGTAAGCGGTATAGAAGGCAGAGATTAAGTTTGAGTCTGCATAGCCATAGCGGCTCCAGATTTAGCGCCTCGCAACGCTCACGGTATGTAATGGTATTAGGCATGTTCAAAAACCTCTTTGTGAATGATTGTTGAATGTTTTCTAGTGCTATAATATCCACTTTTCGCAGATTACTATGCACTATCGTACAGTACTCAAGCCTCGGCCGAACAAATATTTCAAAGACTTGAAGCCCGGCATCCCTCAAGATAAGAGCTCGACTTATGTAGGCGATTACCTTTCTAGCAGAAGCCTGCAAGAAGACAATATGCTTTAAAAAAATTAAATGAGGCAGTATATATTAGATCAAGGTCTCGGACTGTGCCACAGACAGGAATAGGGATATCGTTTAAGGTTAGGATGTCCGGAGAAGAGCCACAGCCGTAGTACAATAGATTACACTCGTCGGAGGCAAAGTGTAACTTCCAGGAGTTACTCCAATGCTCCAGTGCGGACAAGTCAGACTAAATACAGGCTAAATTAGGACTACCTTGTCCAGAATTGGAACAATGCAGCATCTTTTAACATCATCAGTGAAGTGGAGTGGCTTCCGTACGAGATTTCATCAAGGAGATCGCTGAAATAGATTAAGAATAAAAGCGGGCCTAGCACGCTACCTTGAATCACTCCACTAGCGATTGAGGTGGCTTCAGATGTAGTTTCTAATTTTGACTACTTGCTTCAGATGAGAATTAGTAAAGATTTCGGTATAATTAAGCTAATTTATTATCGTCACTCCCAATCAGTTGGCTTAGGCTAGTCTGGAAAAGCACCAGACGTCGGCGTTTCGACCTTCTGGGTCTCGTTAGTGGTGCGCCTCCCAGCGGACCCCTACCGGGTTCCGCGCCCATGACTTCAAGATGCCAGCAGCTAGTGCCACTTCGCCATGCGTGACAGCCGCAGACCTGCGTGATTGACAGTGGACTATGATATGGCCCGACTCATCTTCCAGTTATGCCAGATACGAACTGTGTAGAGGTTGATGACTAGCAAATGTGGTACCTGGGCGCTATGCGGAAAGGCCTTGCTCGTGCTTGACTAGAATTGGCGGGATGCTGTCAGGGCGTGGTGAGCATGATGGCCGAACTAATCTGAGTTGACGACATATGTCACTAATTGTGAATTCAACAGTTTGGCGTGTATTACTACCTTTGTGTGTCCGCTTGGGTTGAGGATCCTCTCTCGCATTAGTGACATAAGTAGACTTGTAGTAGTCATTGAAGATCGAACCTATGACTGCACGATCGGTTAGTTCAGTTCCATTGGAGTTTACAATTGAGTTGACATAACTTGGTTTTCTATCTGCCTACGGTCCAAAAGATTTGAAATGGAGCCCTTCAGTGCTATTACCTCCTCAGAGCATAGCAT
>CALYDF020009888.1:0-10407 GCA_944474145.2 Dicrocoelium dendriticum
GTTTCCGTTTTAGATCCGTCAATAACTTAGCATTTCATCAATTCCTGGATCAACGATCCACACAAGATGGAACACTCACGGGATTCTCCTATCGCTCCAGTCCCCATCTGAACTGAACTGAACTTGAACCATTAGGGGCTACTGCGTGCGTTAAAGGTTCCTGCACGGCATGGCGCGAAGAATGCACATCTTGTGCGGTAGGTCCAGTACTTATCATCTCCCGTGCAGCTGAAAAGACATTCTGCGAAAAAATCCATACCTTGTAAGGACATAACTCCTTGCACTTCTCTCTGTATATCATCTTCAACTCGTCGTATTCTACGATAAAAAGTTGTGTTAGAGCAATTTGAAAAGGCGTTCACAGGCTTCTTATCCATAGCCGAAAATGGATCAGCGAACTCACGATACACAGAAGCGAAATGGTAATTACCCGCCTGTAGCACAGTAATAAAATTGTGCATTTAAACTTAGAGTGACAGGAGCATTATCGTTCGTTATGGAGCAAAATAATAAAAACAATGTGCTGACTGAAAATATTAATATACTATGCCAACAAGTATTTTCATAAATAAACACATATCATGATCGCCCGATGAGTGTCCCCATCCGTGCGCTCGAGTGACCGATGGTGCTGACAGGGCATCCTTCCGGTAGCACCTGTCCAGTCTCCCTTTCGTACGCCTTCGCAGTTTGAACGTTCCGACGAAAAAACGATGTCGCCGTTTCAATTTGAAACACTTTCAGATCTTTCTCCACCGATGCGAAGTCCAGCTAAGGACCCTTAAGCATACGTCGGAATACAAGCAAGTCATCCACTATGGCTGCTACGCGTGAGGCGGGAAAATGATTAACCATCGTAACGCATATAAACCTCTTAGTAAATTGATCACTAATTGAGGTCGTAGGAATTCAGCAAACATCCTCAATTATTAATAAACAACACTATGGGTTCCATGTCCCCGAATCTACCTCACATCACCTGCAACCCTGTGTACCGGAATAACACTGCCGAAGGTGCGTTATTTCCAAGTGGCGGATAGGATGCACTCTTTGCGGAGATGTCGGGTTGTTTTTAATTACGTGCAGAAGTAGAACATTCAGGAACGTTCGAAATCGATGCGATAATCGTTAGCTATCGATAAATCGCTAAACTGGTGGATTTCCAAGGCAATTCTTACTTTCTCCCGGACAGCCCCCTTCTCTTCACTTTATACGTTAATGACCTACCTGATGAATTGGGTGTGGCATCCCCAGTGTTTGCAGATGACTTGAAACTCTGGTTCACGATAGACGATCCGATTGGTCCACTGACCGCACAGTAGGTCACTGGATAGACTTTGGGACTGGTCAATTTTGTGGCAGTTGCCCGTTAATTTAGCGAAATGTTCTGTTTTACGCTTTGGTCCGAAGGACCCGCCGACGCGTTATTTGCTTGGCAGCAACGAGGTACCGCGAGTTCAACTCCAATCTGACCTCGGTGTTTTGCTGTCATCCGAACTTAAGTCCATTGAACACTGGACGACAGCTGCTCGCAAATTTCAACAGGTGGATGATCCGCAGATCATTCGGGATCATGACCACCAAAATGTTCGTTAGACTGTTTACGGCTTCGTAAGGCCGTACTTGGAATACTGCGTTCAGGCTTGTTCTCCATGTCTGATTCGTGATAAGATGGCAGTTGAACGAGTCCTGCGATCCGGGACGAAAGTGGTGCACGGATTAAAGAAGCTGACGTACCCGGAGAGGCTACGTATATTAAATGTCTTCCATGTATTACAGGCGGCTTCGGGGCGACTTGTTCCTCAGATACCGTATATTGATGGGTCAGATTGGTCCTGATTTGACTGGACTGTTTCGCCGAACTCGAGTGCCAACCCTTCGTGGTCACCAATAAAAGTTGCACAAACCCCGGTCTGACCGGGTTTGGGCAGCTTTTCGGTTATCGCGTAGGGTTATAGCTTATTGGAACGCATTGCCTGCAGATGTGATGTCACCGACGGCGAAAGAGTTTGAGCATCGATTTGACGCTCTCGGTCTGCAGTTTAAAGTCTTCCCCTTCATGTCTTAAACTTCTTCGTCTGCTACGGCCTACGCTTCTTTAACTCATTTTAACTTACATCTTAATATTGCCTACCATATTCGATAAGCTTGTCTTCTCCTGTTTCCTTTCCTTCACTGAGACTACTGTTTTCTTTTATTCTTCACGTGGTCGGCACAGCGGGGACTGCTAGTGCAGAGCACGTGGGCGTTGTTTGGTTGACCATGTGAATTGTGTGTGTGTTGATTTGGCTCACCTTTGGCACATCAAGCACCGGTTTCCCTGTTGGATCAACGACGTTTTCCAAGGTGGAACATTCGCGGAATTTTCCTACTGTTCCGGTCCCACTTGAACTTGAACTTTTCTGTGCTGTAAACAAGGCGTCGAACACGCTAGTTGCTTACCCGGTGTACCCGCCATATGTGAGCTAAATTGCGGAGGCACCGGTGGTCGAACCTAACCAGCCTCTTTATGTCCGCTGATCTAAGGGACCAGGTTTGACAACCGTACAGTACGGTCGAAGGTACTGCAGCATTGTACACCCTACCCTTCAGGACGAGAGTGATGTCGCGCCGGCGCCATAAGTAGCGAAGGTTAGCAAAAGCGCCTCGAGCTTTTGCTATACGGTTCGTGATCTAATCTTCGATCCCACGAGTGCTAATACAACTCCCCAGGTAGTTGAATGTTCTTACGACTTCTAGCTGGCTTGCCGAACATCCTTATCGTGGTGCCAGCTGGATGGTTCGGGATTTTCCCGTTTCAGCAAATGTTCGGCGGTAGTGTTCCAGGACGTCGTGGGTTTTCGCCTGACAGGAGTTCTTTCTATAAAAAGTCCGTTTAACAACACTGACGTGGCGGGCATGACTCGCCATTAAATGAAGTCACTGCCCCTTGCTTCATCCTGGCGAAGCATTGTATTCCAGCAATGTTATGCTGTAATTCTAAGGAGCAGTAGGCCCCTGTTTGAAAAAGGAACAAAGGCATATGAACTGAGAAATCAGTCACCGGCTCCCAATGTGCGCCATTCCGTGCATTCGCTCCGCTGCATTGCGGGCAGGCTATTCGGCCAAAGGCTCGGGGTGGTGTCCCCTAAGTCAACACCCTACTTCGGCTTGGGCAACTGGGTAGTATCTCGCAATCTCACGAAACCATGGACATAGTTGTGTTGTGTTTTCTTTTATATTTCTGTGTCTTTCAATCCCATGGTTTCTGATGGCTTTATGTCTATTCGTAGACGTTTATATATATATAAGTCCATACATATATATAAGTCCATGATTGGACTTACCGGGACAATATATAACATCATCATTATATACTTTAGCCAGTGGGAAACACTACAGCTACTGTGCCGCAGGTATATAACATCGTAGTGAAATGGCGCAAGCTCAGGCCACCATCGCTGTGTTGTCGTTTTTAATTTTCTTCTTGTTCACACGGTTGTACATGAAAGCCATAGAACGTTAATCGGTGAGTATCTTGAAGTGATTATCAAGTAGTAGGTGCCCCCATTTTCGCAATGCCTCAACCATCGCGTAGGCTTCTTTTTCCACCGAGAAAGAGCGCTTCTGAAGAGAAGATAACGTACGAGAAAAGAAAGCTATTGGCTTCTGTTTTGGTTCAAGGTAGCTGAGAAGCATCCGTTTCAACTACTAACAGTACACGAGAACCGGCAGCTATAAGTACTGTGCTCTTCAGTTCCTCTTCAAATCCTCAAAGGGCTTTTGGATGGACGGTTACATGGGAAATTATGTTGCAAGCGAGTGGGCCAATTTTATCAGAAAAGTGTGGTATCCAGTGGAGGTAGTAAGCGAACACACCTGTCACTCTCCGTTGAGCCTTGATATCGATGGGAGGAGGCAATTCTTGCAAAGGCTAAAATCGCTCGCGTTTGGGCTTAATCCATCGCAATGAGGCCGGACTTTAGCGTGGTGCGATGGTTTGTGTGCCTCAAGGATTTATTGAGCTATGCTGGGTGATGATTTTTTGCACCTTCAAAGCCACTCATGCCAGATTGGTCAATGGTTAGAGGCCAGAAAAGCTCAACCACATGGTCCTCCAGTCCAGGTTGTAGCCCAACGCCAAATTCGCTGCGTTGCGGTCAGGTTTTTGAACCAGAGGCTTTGGCTGAGAACCCTAATCGTTCTCCCGTTTAGGTCTGGGCAACCTGACAGTATCCCGCCCACGCAATACAATGAATCTTTCCTTAAACAATTTCTTGATGCTCTGGCCACCGCAGAGGATAATCAACGGTGCCCTACCTGCTGCATCGACCAGGGTGGATAGGGGTTTGGATGCTACTGCTCAAGTCTTCCCATCTTCTTATTCCCCTCTTACGCTTTTTCTCTCCTACCGTCCCGTTCCAGCTTCACTTTTATCCGCCCTGTTTTCAATCCTCCAATTCTTTGCCCTCCTCCACCTTGCTTTGCTAGCCTTTTACCTTCTAGTTGCAAATCACATATGAACGCGGAGCGTCACTCCTGCCCTGTCGACAAGCCCATGTCCAAGCAAGCGGCCCATTCCAGTTCATCGGCTTCCATTTGGAGCCCTCGATCCTCCTTCAGACTGGCATGCCCCAATGTACGCACATTGCCACAGACCGGTCAACAAGCAGCACTTGCCCGAACCTTGGAGACCCTCTCGATCGATATCTGCTGCTTATCGGAGACCCGCCTGCAAGACTCGAGCTCTGTGCTCACTCTACGATCCCCTTCAGGTGACACTAGTAGCACTTTCTCGTTGCGCCTATTCGATGAAGATGCAGCTTCGAGCACCGGCCAAGCTGGTGTTGGTATTGCCCTGAGTCCCCGGGCTGAAGTTGTTCTGGTTGACTGGATTCCAATCAGTAGCCGGTTGTGTGCGGTCCGATTGGCTGGCTCGTTCAAAGGTTTGAAGTCGCGCAGGACTACCAGGTGTCTATTCATCATCGCTGCCTTTGCACCTACAAACTCTAGCGATGATTCGGTAAAAGACGACTTCTATCGCCAATTGAACGAGTTCCTGCGCCACAGAAGAAGCTCGGACACTGTTGTGCTGGCTGGAGATCTGAACGCTAAAGTTGGAAAAGTATCCACTGATGAACTGCATCTAGGCGGCAAACATGGTGTAGGCTCCCGTAATGAGAACGGTGGGCGGTTACTTCATTTGTGTGAAGATGCTCGCTTATTTCTTGCGAGCACTAATTCCCGACACAGCACCCGCCGGAGGGTGACCTGGCGCCCACCAGCCTCGAATCTGCCGTGGACGCAAATGGATTACAATGCAACCAACTACCGTTAGAGAGGTTGTACCTAAAATTGTCGCTCGATTTGGAGCAAATGTGTGGACATCGACAATGCACTTGTATGTGCTGATCTGCGGATGCGTTTTGGCGGACGCTCACAACGACGCTGTGAGCGCATTGAAACCAGTCAACCGACGAAGTCAGCTGTTCCGAATAACTATCAAAGTACGCTGACATGCGAGTTGAGTAAGCGCTCACTGGATACAATTGAAGGTCACTGGTCTCATGTTCACCAGACTTTAACAGCAACAGGCAAATCCTCATGTGGTAAGTCTACTAGCCAACATGGAACTAGGGGCTCTTCGCGGTCTCGCCAACACAGTCCGGTTGGAAGCGAACACAATTAAACTCGTAAAGAGCTCCGGGCAAGATTCCATACTAGCCTAAAAGCAGAACGAATCCTAGTGGCCTTATCGTGCATCAGAGATGGAAATGGCCGCTGTCCTCTGGCACCATCGTGAGTTATTCCGGCTGATTCTTGAAACCGGCAGCAGAAGACCTGGTGTAGGTGAAACTACACGTGACGAGCGTAGACAGCCTATCCACAACTTGTCAAAACGCTTGGAGTGTTGGGCTGAACACTTTGAAACGCAGTTTAACCGGTCGGAATTGTTAGAGTTCTCGCTGGACACTGAGCGCCCCGCTCCCTGGGCTGTCCCCTTGGATCCACCCTCTCGCGCAGAAGTCGAACGTGAGATTGCACTGTTGAAGTTAAATAAAGCCGCTGGACCAGATGATCTACCTCCAGCTTTTCTCAAATTCGGGGGACCTGCTCTTGCGAATGATTTATACAAGCTACTAGTGAAACTGTGGGAGCAGAAAACTGTCCCAAACGACTGGTGCTGCTATGTAATAGTCGCAATTTTCAAGGGAGTCTCACGAACGGAATACGGCAACCATAGAGGAATCAGTCTGATCTCCATCGCTTCCAAATTGCTTGCCTATGTCATTCTTCAGAGACTGACTGGCAATTGTGAAAGCCATATGCGTGAGGAGCAAGCCAGGTTTCGTCGAGGTCGTGGCTGCATTGGCCACATCTCCACTTTGTGTCAGTTGTTGGAGCGCCTTCACATATATCGGCGGCCCACCGTTGTCCTGTTCCTCGATGTCATACGTGCATTCGATTCGGTGGATAAACGTGCACTTTGGGACTGTCTAGTCAGGAAAGGTGTACCCGAAAAATATGTATTATCCGATCATCATACGCGCGTCGCTCAGGCAAGATGAAGGTTTACGGCAAGCTGTCGTCGCCCTTTAATATCTCCAGCGGTGTGAGACAAGGATGCCCAATGTCACCTTCCCTCTTCAACTTCGTTATTGACGAAGTCATGGAAATCGCGTTCACAGGACAGGACTTAGAAGGTGTGGATCTGCTCTCAGGAGAACGACTTCTTGACTTGGAGTATGCTGACGATATTGCCCTAATCTGTGACAGCTCCCAGACGTGCCAAACTGCACTGGACAGACTAGCACTGGTTATCAGTCGCTTCGGGCTTTGCTTTGCACCACCGAAGTGGAAAGCTTTCCTCCAAGCTTGGCCTGGACCGCCTCCTTCGCTTATATATATATATATATTTATATATATATATATATGCGAACCCCACCAAGGGTCAGCGAAGGAGGCGGTCCAGGCCAAGCTTGGAGGAAAGCTTTGCACTTCGGTGGTGCAAAGCAAAGCCCGAAGCGACTGATAACCAGTGCTAGTCTGTCCAGTGCAGTTTGGCACGTCTGGGAGCTGTCACAGATTAGGGCAATATCGTCAGCATACTCCAAGTCAAGAAGTCGTTCTCCTGAGAGCAGATCCACACCTTCTAAGTCCTGTCCTGTGAACGCGATTTCCATGACTTCGTCAATAACGAAGTTGAAGAGGGAAGGTGACATTGGGCATCCTTGTCTCACACCGCTGGAGATATTAAAGGGCGACGACAGCTTGCCGTAAGCCTTCATATTGCCTGAGCGACGCGCGTATGATGATCGGACAATACATATTTTTCGGGTACACCTTTCCTGACTAGACAGTCCCAAAGTGCACGTTTATCCACCGAATCGAATGCACGTATGACATCGAGGAACAGGACAACGGTGGGCCGCCAATATATGTGACGGTGCACCAACAACTGACACAAAGTGGAGATGTAGCCAATGCAGCTACGACCTCGACGGAACCTGGCTTGCTCCTCACGAATATGGCTTTCACAATTGCCAGTCAGTCTCTAAAAAAAGGACATAGACAAGCAATTGGGAGGCGATTGAGATCAGACTGATTCCTCTATGGTTGCCGTATTCCGTTCGTGAGACTCCCTTGAAAATTGCGACTATGACATAGCAACACCAGTCGCTTGGGACAGTTTTCTGCTCCCACAGTTACACTAGTAACTTGTATAAATCATTTACAAGGGCAGGTCCCCCGAATTTGAGAAGAGCTGGAGGTAGATCAGCTGGTCCAGCGGCTTTATGTAACTTCAACAGTGCGATCTCACGTTCGACTTCTGCGCGTGAGCGTGGATCCAAAGGGACAGCCTAGGGAGCGGTGCGTTCAGTGTCCAGCGAGAACTCTAACAATTCCGACCGGTTAAATTGCGTTTTAAAGTGATCAGCCCAACACTCCAAGCGTTTTGACAAGTTGTGGATAGGCTGTCTACGCTCGTCACGTGTAGTTTCACCTACACCAGGTCTTCTGCTGCCCGTTTCACGGATCATCCGGAATAACTCACCATGGTTCCCGAGGGCAGCGGCCATTTCCATCTCTGATGCACGATAAGACCACTAGGATTCGTTCTGCTTTTAGGCTAGTATGGAATCTTGCCCGGAGCTCTTTACGAGTTTCATTGTGTTCGCTTCCAACCGGACTGTGTTGGCGAGACCGCGAAGAGCCCCTAGTTCCATGTTGGCTAGTAGACTTACCACATGAGGATTTGCCTGTTGCTATTAAAGTCTGGTGAACATGAGACCAGTGACCTTCAATTGTATCCAGTGAGCGCTTACTCAACTCGCATGTCAGCGTACTTTGATAGTTATTCGGAACAGCTGACTTCGTCGGTTGACTGGTTTCAATGCGCTCACAGCGTCGTTGTGAGCGTCCGCCAAAACGCATCCGCAGATCAGCACATACAAGTGCATTGTCGATGTCCACACATTTGCTCCAAATCGAGCGACAATTTTAGGTACAACCTCTCTAACGGTAGTTGGTTGCATTGTAATCCATTTGCGTCCACGGCAGATTCGAGGCTGGTGGGCGCCAGGTCACCCTCCGGCGGGTGCTGTGTCGGGAATTAGTGCTCGCAAGAAATAAGCGAGCATCTTCACACAAATGAAGTAACCGCCCACCGTTCTCATTACGGGAGCCTACACCATGTTTGCCGCCTAGATGCAGTTCATCAGTGGATACTTTTCCAACTTTAGCGTTCAGATCTCCAGCCAGCACAACAGTGTCCGAGCTTCTTCTGTGGCGAAGGAACTCGTTCAATTGGCGATAGAAGTCGTCTTTTACCGAATCATCGCTAGAGTTTGTAGGTGCAAAGGCAGCGATGATGAATAGACACCTGGTAGTCCTGCGCGACTTCAAACCTTTGAACGAGCCAGCCAATCGGACCGCACACAACCGGCTACTGATTGGAATCCAGTCAACCAGAACAACTTCAGCCCGGGGACTCAGGGCAATACCAACACCAGCTTGGCCGGTGCTCGAAGCTGCATCTTCATCGAATAGGCGCAACGAGAAAGTGCTACTAGTGTCACCTGAAGGGGATCGTAGAGTGAGCACAGAGCTCGAGTCTTGCAGGCGGGTCTCCGATAAGCAGCAGATATCGATCGAGAGGGTCTCCAATGTTCGGGCAAGTGCTGCTTGTTGACCGGTCTGTGGCAATGTGCGTACATTGGGGCATGCCAGTCTGAAGGAGGATCGAGGGCTCCAAATGGAAGCCGATGAACTGGGATGGGCCGCTTGCTTGGACATGGGCTTGTCGACAGGGCAGGAGTGACGCTCCGCGTTCACATGTGAGTTGAAACTAGAAGGTAAAAGCCTAGCAAAGCAAGGTGGGGGAGGGGCAAGAATGAGGAGGTTGCAAACAGGGAGGATAAAAGTGAGGCTGGAAAGGGACGGTACGGGAGAAGAAGCGTAAGAGGGGGAATAAGAAGATGGGAAGACTTGAGCAGTAGCATCCAAACCCCTATCCACCCTGGTCGATGCAGCAGATAGGGCACCGTTGATTATCCTCTGCGGTGGCCAGAGCATCAAGAAATTGTTTGAGGAAAGATTCATTGTATTGCGTGGGCGGGATACTGTCAGGTTGCCCAGACCTAAACAGGAGAACGATTAGGGTTCTCAGCCAAAGCCTCTGGTTCAAAAACCTGACCGCAACGCAGCGAATTTGGCGTTGGGCTACAACCTGGACTGGAGGACCATGTGGTTGAGCTTTTCTGGCCTCTAACCATTGACCAATCTGGCATGAGTGGCTTTGAAGGTGCAAAAAATCATCACCCAGCATAGCTCAAAAAATCCTTGAGGCACACAAACCATCGCACCACGCTAAAGTCCGGCCTCATTGCGATGGATTAAGCCCAACCGCGAGCGATTTTAGCCTTTGCAAGAATTGCCTCCTCCCATCGATATCAAGGCTCAACGGAGAGTGACAGGTGTGTTCGCTTACTACCTCCACTGGATACCACACTTTTCTGATAAAATTGGCCCACTCGCTTGCAACATAATTTCCCATGTAACCGTCCATCCAAAAGCCCTTTGAGGATTTGAAGAGGAACTGAAGAGCACAGTACTTATAGCTGCCGGTTCTCGTGTACTGTTAGTAGTTGAAACGGATGCTTCTCAGCTACCTTAAACCAAAACAGAAGCCAATAGCTTTCTTTTCTCGTACGTTATCTTCTCTTCAGAAGCGCTCTTTCTCGGTGGAAAAAGAAGCCTACGCGATGGTTGAGGCATTGCGAAAATGGGGGCACCTACTACTTGATAATCACTTCAAGATACTCACCGATTAACGTTCTATGGCTTTCATGTACAACCGTGTGAACAAGAAGAAAATTAAAAACGACAACACAGCGATGGTGGCCTGAGCTTGCGCCATTTCACTAC
>CALYDF020009889.1:0-10383 GCA_944474145.2 Dicrocoelium dendriticum
CCACGAAACCGCAGATAATGGTAGCGTTCAAACTTCAAGGTCATTGGAAAACAGAGCAGAAGTGATCGATGGACTGTCGGCGAAATGTCCCTCAACGAGTCGTTGCTATAGAGGGCCAGGGCAAACACAGAATCTGAACGAATCGTTTTTGAGCACATAAGTCTGGGTTCTGGTGGCCGATAGCAATTGCCTCAGCTGTTGCTATTAAGCGACATTTTACCGCACGTGAAAGACGTCCAGGTACATGGTAAATGGGTTGGTAAGCTTGGCCGGGGTCGATTTGTTGATTAGAATCATCCAAGTTTGCTGACACGGCGCTCATCACAGTTTTGCTAACACAATTGCACAGGTTAGATGGACAATGCAGGCGTATTATCTCAGACAGCCTCCTAGTAGTTCTTCCGATGTATCTTGCGCGACACGAACAAGTGAAGGAATATACAAAATAAGAAGTACATGACCAAGGAAGTCTGTCTTTGAGTTGGGGCCTCAAGCTTGGTGTTGAAAAGCACTTAGCCGCAAGCTCGCTGCGTAGTACGTTTGGCTTATAGCGTCGGATAATCTTCTAGATGTTGCCTGCGCTATACCATCCCCCTTGAAAGGCAACGACAAATGAACCGGTTTCTTTTCTACCGAAGCTGGTTTAGCTCTCGTTTCTCTGCATTCAATATATTTCCGAACAAAGATTTCTGGATTGCCGTTTCTCTCTAAAACGCCAATCAAGAAACTGAGCTCTCCCGCAAGTGTGTCCTCACAACAAAGCATTCTGGCCCTTTCGGTTAGACATCTAATCAAGTTGCGTTTCTGATTTATTGGGACAAAACTGGCAAATTCTACATATTGTCCGTACCACATTGCTTTTCTATGTACCCTCCGTTGGACTGATCCATCTGGTTTCCTACTAAGATGAACGTCTAGGAAGGACATCGTGTCATTGTTTTCAGTTTCTAGAGTGAACATGGCATTAGGGTGCGCTGAGTTAAAATAGCCCTGGCCCTTTATCACAGCGACTCGTTGAGGGACATGCCGCCGTCAGTCTATCGAGCACTTCTGATCTGTTTTCCAATGACCTTGAAGTTTGAACGCTACCATTATCTGCTGTTTTATGTTAATCTTATTCTTATCAGTTGTGGTGTTGTATCCTGATGAGAGCCACCGAAAAAGAGCTTGTTCGCTAACTTGTCGTTCTGATGTCCACGCCTGGGATATTTTTCCACTTGAAACAATCCAAGGATTCTGTTGTGCTCCAAGGGCCTTATCAGTACGTTAAGTTCTGCACAAAACCTGCGTTAGCGAAAGTGACCATGCGTTTCTTTGATGAATGTGTTTCAAGTTGCGAATATCCTAAACACTTTTACAAATACTCCGTAGAAATCGGATTAATCTAACTAATGTGGCGCTGAAACGGCATACGTTGAATGAGCGTGATACCATTGCCTCGAGACTTGATGAGCTGGAATGTAATCGCTGCGCGTATTCCGTCACATTGGACAAACTGGACGCAGTGGTGCGCAAACAATTAGATACCTTTATAGTACTCATAAGTAGCAGTATTTTAGTTGTAAATTTGATAAGGCTTTCATCCCAACAGTTCACAAGCTACATAGCAGAGCCTAGTCCGGAAAAGCGCCAGACGCGTTTCGCCCATTGGGGCTCGTCAGTGGCGCGCATTACTTCGGTCCTCTAATGATACCTTTGTTCAATAAGTAGTCACAAAGCAAGAGGAGAAACGCTTAGCCTCATTGCGGCGACAGGTTGGCACAACTAAAGCAAACACTTTATTCCCCCCGAACCGGAAAGATATGTTCACAATTTTACGTCGTTGCACTTGGATAAGACGTTACTTGTGGTGCTCTCACTTGGTCCAAACTTTTGCTGTCCTCGCAGTTATACAAGACAATTAGAATTAGAAGTGCAGTTTGAAAATTGGTATGCCCAAGTTTCTATGCTTACGCCGTCGTCAGCATTAGCATCTGAGCATTTTAAGTCTACCCTGGTCAATACTTGTTACCAATATCTGAAATACATACCTATACTTAGGTATTTGCTGAAAAAAGACCACCTAGATGCTCTCAAAGCTCTCAAACATAATGAGAATGTGCTCCTTCTAAGGTCTGATAAGGGAACAGGGATGGTGTTGATGGAGAAAGCTGATTATATCGACAAGATGAACGCGATTCTCTGCGATCGCTCGAAATTCCGGAAAATGGAGAATGAAAAGGACAAAACTGCAGCAATAGAAAAGACAGTTACTAAGCTTTTACGGCGCTTGAAACACGAATACATGATTGACTCCGACACGTTCGAATACATTCGTCCCACAGGGACAGTGATCCCGAGACTCTACGGCTTACCGAATGTGCATAAGGAAGGACATCCACTAAGGCCCATACTAGACATGTGCCATTCACTATATCACGCAACAACCAAGTGGTTAGCTAAGCTTCTAGAGCCGGTGAGAAATATCCTTTCCAGGTACAGCCTACGAGACACATTCAGTTTCTTAGACTCCATAAGACAGCTTCAGTTAACCGGAAGAAAGATGTTTTCATTGGATTTGGTGTCGCTTTTCACCAATATTCCGTCAGAAGAGACAATAGACTATATATGTGACACCGTTCGAGACCATCAACTGGGTATCGGGCTTTCAAGTGATCGATTGGAACAGCTACTACTGCTGTGTACGAGTAACATACAATTACAGTATAACCGGGCCATATACAGTCAAAAAGATGGAATAGCAATGGGCTCACCGTTTGAACCGCTACTGGCTGATGTGTTCATGAGCAAATTAGGGAATAATTATCTGAGAGGAGTCATTACTAGCCTACCATACTACGGACGATATGTGGATGATATATTTTGAGTGACAGACAGACATTGTTGCCCAGAGACAATTTTATCCTATTTAGCTCAGCGCACCCTGATGCCAAGTTCACTCTAGAAACTGAAAACAATGACACGATGTCCTTCCTAGGCGCTCATCTTAGTAGGAAACCAGATGGATCAGTCCAACGGAGGGTACATAGAAAAGCAACGTGGAACGGACAATATGTACATTTTACCAGTTTTGTCCCAATAAATCAGAAACGCAACTTGATTAGATGTCTAACCGAAAGGGCCCGAATGATTTGTAGTGAGGACACACTTGCGGAAGAGCTTAGTTTCTTAAGTGGCGTTTTCGAGAGAAACGGCTATCCAGAAAATTTTGTTCGGAAATATATGGAGTGCAGAGAAACGAGAGCTAAACCAGCTTCGGTAGAAAAGAAACCGGTTTATTTGTCGTTGCCGTTCAAGGGGGATTGTATAGCGCAGGCAACATCTAGAAGATTATCCGACGCTATGAGCCAAACGTACCACGCAGCGAGCTTGCGGCTAAGTTTTACTTCAACACCAATCGTGAGGCCCCAACTCAAAGACAGACTTCTTTGGTCATGTACTTCTTATTGTGTATATTCCTTCGCTTGTTCATGTCGAGCAAGATACATCGGAAGAACTACTAGAAGGCTGTTTGAGAGAATACGCGAGCATTGTCCAGCTAACCTACGCAATGGTGTTAGAAAAACTGTGAGGAGCGCCGTGTTAGCATACTTGGTTGATTCTAATCATCAGCTCGACACCCGCCAATCTTTCCAACCCATTTACCGTGTACCTGGACATCTTTCACGTGCGTTAAAATGTCGCTTACTAGCAACAGCTGAGGCAATTGCTATCCGCCACCAGAACCCAGACTTATGTGCTCAAAAACGATTCGTTCAGATTCTGTGTTTGCCCTAGCCCTCTATAGCAACGACTCGTTGAGGGACATTTCGCCGACAGTCCATCGATCACTTCTGCTCTGTTTTCCAATGACCTTGAAGTTTGAACGCTACCATTATCTGCGGTTTTGTGGTAATCTTATTCCTATCAGTTGTGGAATTTTAGCCTGACGATGGCCACCGAAAACGAGCTTGTTCGCTAACTTGTCGTTCTGACGTCCAAGCCTGGCTTTTTCTTCCACTTGAAGAAAGTAAATTCCTATCGAAAGGGTACTACTAGAAGGGATAGGGCTGTCTCTGTCCATAGTTGCCGCATTCTAAAGCGAATGTAAACCGTGACTACGATTCATCACTGTGTTAATCAAACTTCCCTCCGGTGAGCTCGATCCGTTTATTTTTCATATTTCTTGGTTTATTTTTGCATATGGTAGTCTATTTTATTGCGTCATTTTTTTAAAACATGGAACATGTGGTACCTAAGGTAGAGTCTCTGCTAACCGCAGTATCTCTCTCTGTGCCTCCTTTTAGGGACATGGATCCCCTTTTGTGGTTCGCTCCTCTTGAGGCCGAGTTTTATAACCACAGAATCACTTCCGACCATGCGAAGTACAGCATGCTCCTCTCCTATCTCCCTAAAGAGATATCAATGCAGGTTCGGTACATTATCCTTTCTCAGACCGAAAACTGCTATGAGGCTCTCAAGGTGGCCACGATTAAGCTTGTCATGCCGTCTGAGAAAGTTCGCCTGCAACAACTTTTCAGGGATGTGAAGCTGGGCGACAAATTGCCCTCAACCCTGCTACGAGAGATGCAGCAACTTCTTGGTTCCTCAACCATGGACGAGAGTTTACTTCGCGAACTATGGCTACAACGGCTCCCGGAAAACACACAGGCGATTCTCGCTACAGTGAGCTCCGTTTCGCTCACTCAACTAGCAGATTTAGCGGATCGATTTATTGAACGATCACAGCCACAAGCCGACGCCAGCCAGATCAATGACGTTTCATCCCACGGCACTTCTATCACTGGCTTACAGTCACCTAAAGAAGCCCTGCGAACACAAGTTGCGACACTTAGTCGCCAGGTTCAAAAGCTTACTACGAACCGACGTCGTCCTAGCCGCTCAAAATCGCCCTTCAAACGTTCCAAGTCTAGCAACAGGCAGGCCATCTGTTGGCACCATCAACGTCTTGGTACCGCAGCTCGTAAATGTGTCAAGCCTTGCAACTTCGCCGAGAAGCAGGGAAACTTCTCGGCCGGTCCATAAGGGCGACGGACGCGACCGGCCAACACCAAAGTCGCCTCATCCGCATTAGGGATTTAACTTCCGGCACCGTTTCTAGTCGACACTGGTGCCGAAGTTAGCGTTATACCCCGTAGCTCAGATGAGGTCGTCTCACCATCGCCGAACAAGCTGCGTGCCACCAATGGTAAACCAATCGCAACTTTTGGCGAAAAGCTGCTAACGCTCAGTTTAGGCCTCCGGCGAACCTTTCGCTGGCCTTTCATAATCGCTGCCGTGCCTTTCGCCATCATAGGTCTAGACTTTCTTCAACGCTTCGACCTCCTCCTCGACGCTAAATGGAAGAAGCTTATCGACTCTAGGACACAGATCAGTGTTATCGGGACTAGCGCCAACGTGGCCGTTATCACTCCCATTCGTGTCCTACCTCAAGCTTCACAACCTTCATAGAACTTTTCAGCAAAATCCTAAACTCGTTCGCGTCCTGAACGAGTTGCCTCCTGTGACGTCAAACGTCATGCATCACATCTGCATTAAAGGCCCACCTGTTTCGGCCCGCCCTCGCCGACTATCCTCGGACAAGCTTAAAGCCGCTAAGGCGGAATTCGAACAAATGCTTGAACTGGGAATCATGCGCTCGTCCAAAAGTCCATGGGCATCACCATTGCACTTAATGCCGAAGAAATCCAGTGACTGGCAACCCTGTGGGGACTACAGGGCACTTAACAATGTTACCGTCCCGGCTAAATACCCCATTCCGCACATGCACGACTTGACCTCGGCTCTAGCTGGCAAGTCTATTTTTAGCAAAGTCGACTTAGTTCGCGCCTACCATCAGACACCTGTCGCACCGGACAACATTGCCGAAACCACACTCATCACGCCAGTCGGCCTATTCGAATACGTCAGAATGCCTTTCGGCCTCAGCAACGCTGCCCAAACTTCTCAGCGTTTCATTCATGAGGCAACGCGAGGACTCGAAGGCGTTTATCCCTATCTAGATGACATTCTCATCGCGAGCTCTTTTGACGAGGAACATCTTCGTCACCTCGACGCTCTCTTCCAACGCTTAACACAGCACGGGGTTACCGTCAACCTCGATAAATGCGAGCTTGGCCAAAGTTTCATCGACTTTCTTGGCCACAGCATATGTGCCTCTGGTATCGAAGCCCTTCCAGACAAAATCCAGACACTGAAGGACTATCCTGCTCCCAGTTCCTTCAAACAGTTACGCCGATTTCTTGGCCTGGTCAACTATTATAGACGCTTTATACCTAACTGCGTGAGGATTGTTCAACCAATGACTGACTTGCTCCGCGGTAAACAACGGTCGTTTCACTTTACAGACGACGCTAGACTGTCTTTCGAGAAGCTCAAAGAAGCTATCTCCAGCATAGCGCTTCTCGCCCATCCAGACACATCCGCACCACTCACCCTGACGACTGACGCATCCGACATTGCCTTAGATGCAGTTCTTCAACAACTCATCGCCCATCGATGGATACCTCTAGGTTTCTGCTCGAAACGCTTACAAACTTCCGAATCGCGCTGCAGCACCTTCGGTAGGGAACTGTTAGCTATCTACCTAGGTATCAGACATTTTCGTCACTATCTCGAAGGTCGACATTTTACCGTTTTCATTTACCACAAGCCGTTGATCTACGCAATCAATGGTGCAACGGACAAGTATTCCCCGCGGGAAACTAGACACCTATACTACGTTTCTCAGTTTACGACAGACGTACGACATGTCTCAAGTGCCCTCAATCCCGTCGCTGATGCGCTTTCACGCATTCAGCATATCAGCTTATGGCTTGGCACCAACATTGATCTAGCCGCTATGGCTGCTGCCCAACAAGCTGATCCTGACATAGGCAAACTGCGACGCAACACCTCGTTGAAACTATGCGAAGTTCCACTAGCTTCGTCTGACGGGACCATTTTTTGTGACGTTTCACAAACTCCTCCCCGACCCGTAGTTACTCCTACCGTGCGTCGACTAGTTTGCAACACTTTACACAACCTGTCTCATCCCGGCATACGCGCTTCTCAAAGCTCGGAGCGGAACACTTCGTATGGCCCAAGGTCAATCGCGATGTCCGCCTTTGGGCACGCGCATGCTTAGAGTGTCAGCGCGCCAAGGTCTACAGACACACCCAAAGCCTACTTGGCGTCTTTCCCGCTCCTGACGCTCGTTTTGCACACGTCCATGTCGACCTGGTCGGATCTTTGCCTCCAAGCAAAGGCTACGTGTACCTCCTCACTTGTGCCGACCGATTCACTCGTTCGCCAGAGGCGATTCCGATATTCAACTGCTCATTGGAGAGAGTTGCGCATGCTTTCCTAGAACGCTGGGTAGCTCAATTCGGTTGCCCAAGCGTAGTCATCAATGAGAGAGGATCACACTTTGACGGATATTTCAGCAAACTGCTCAACGTTCTTGGTTGCCAACATAACCGAACCACCGCATCCCATCCTGCAGATAATAGGATGATAGAATAAATAAATAAATAAATAAATAGGTATATTTCTAGACCTGCTAGAGGCTGCACCCTAAAGGGTTCAGATCAATGCTTACATAAATCCGATGCTCTTGCATGGTAGTAGGTAAAATATAAGTATATGTTTATCGTTAGCAATTACAAATGCATTGGCATTGTTTGATATACAGCTACTGGGTCACAGGCGCCCACCTTGACATGTTTCTGGTTCCTGCAGGCCAGGTGAATTGGTACAAAATTGGCGTAGCTTTTTATAGGAAGGATGCAAGACAAAAAACATGAACCATTAGATAATAGTGTTACAGGTCAATAGGTCAAGTGGCCAAGTTAGTGAAATAACAAGCAGCGAGCGTTTCTCATTGATCCACGTCATCGGTCGTTCACATGTGAGCATTCCTTTCTGGCAGCAGCTGATTCACGCTCCGACCTGAGTTCGTCCGCCGACACCTTTTCTGACTGACCGGGTTAACGCAGCCCGCCACGCGTTCGATAACTCCAACCCGTCGGTTCTGTTCACACAGTTATTAGTCTTAGTAATCTCGGTCGCTTCAGCAATCAACCTTTGGTTTGTTGCTGGTAATCCCCTCCTAAGTATCTCGACATTGTCCCAATCAATCGCGTGTCCTGCCTCTAGCGCATGCACGGCCACCGCTGAATGTTTTACTAGGGCCCTGTATTCAGGCTCAGTTTCTCGGTGGACGCGAATCGGTACCTCTTGTGTTCTGCTATCCTCGTGCGTAGCTCTCTCGCTGTTTGACCTATATACACTTGTTCACAGTTTTGCAATTGTTTTTATAAACACAATTCGTTGTCCTGTCTCTTGGAAGTGGATCCTTCAAACGCACAAGTGCTGAATGGAGCGTTTGACCCTTTCGAAAAACCACTCTTATTTTCTCCCTGTTTTAGTACTCGTCTGAGTGCTTCTGAGGTTCCCTTTTTATAGGGGATTCCCACCGTCCCAATCCACTCCGTTGTGCGTCGTGGAGGAGGATTTAGTGCTCTCTGTAATTGGCGTTTCACTAACCGCCTCGGGTATCCACTGTCTACTAATTTGCTCACCGTCTCCTTACGAGCGGCCTTCTTGTCCTCCTCCTCTGTACGCAGAGTCTGGGCTCTGTGAAACAGAGAGGGATGCGATAGCGGCATAGATTTGTTTTGGATAACCCGAACTGTAAGGGAGCACTCCGTCCGTATAAGTCGGCTTGCGATATATCGTCGCCTTTAGCTGTCCACCGTTCCTAGTGGACTAGGCAATCGAGGAGTGGCAGTGTGCCACTGCAAGATTCCAGTTCAATAGTAAAGTTTATGTTACCATTAATGGAGTTCAGGATGATTAGAAACGCATTCTTCATATCTCGCTTTATAATCACAAATGTATCATCCACGTAGCGCCACCAAATCTTTGGTGAACTAGTGGTGTTTGTCAGCGCCCTTCTCTCAAAGTCTCCCATATATAGATTTGCCAATACGGGGGATATTGGTGACCCCATGGCAAGTCCCTGTTCCTGAGAGTACAGTCTCGACTTGAAAGTGAAATACGACATCTTAAGGCATACTTTAATTCCATCGAGGATCTGGTCTACCGTGAGTTTCGTTCGCTGCTCCAGGCTATCGTCCTCAGTAAGACAACGCTGTGCTATACCCAATGCGTCATCCTTGGGCACGTTAGTGAATAGGGAGCTAACGTCGAAACTAACCATTATTTCGTCTGGCGCGATGGCCATACCTGCTACCTTTCGCGGGAACTCATAGGAGTTAAGTACGAACGTATTTGTTCTCCCTGTTCGCGGTTGCAATAAACCTGTCAAATATCGGGCTAGTTCGTGTGTTGGAGAACCGATACTATCTACAATGGGCCGAACAGGAACTTCGGCTTTATGTATTTTTGGCAGCCCATAGATCCTAGGTGGAATCGTTGATTTCGGGTATACGCTATACCACTTGTCCACCCCTAGGTTGTCCTTCACACTTCTCAGGTAGTTTCCTACCTCAGTTTTACACTTATT
Organism: Dicrocoelium dendriticum; assembly: GCA_944474145.2. Classification (NCBI taxonomy): domain Eukaryota; kingdom Metazoa; phylum Platyhelminthes; class Trematoda; order Plagiorchiida; family Dicrocoeliidae; genus Dicrocoelium; species Dicrocoelium dendriticum. The sequence continues at coordinate 9,509 of CALYDF020009889.1, forward strand.
CAATATGGACGACACGGATTTATTCTCAATTGCTTCGTAAGGCCCTTCTGCTAAATGCTGTTCCATTTTTTCCTCATAATTCGATTTGTTCATTATCACTACGGTCTTGCCTTTATCGGCTTTCGTGATGATAATGGTGGGGTCTTCTCTTAAAGCCTTTAATGCGGTACGCTCCGCCATTGTAAGATTTGGCTCACCAGGCTTCTGAAATCTGATGATGTCTGCTATCTGTGCACGAATATTCTCAGCTGTTGATACTGGTAATTTCGTCGTTACGGTCTCAACGCTAGTAATAATTTCCTCTGCAGTTAGTTTAGACTTATTTACAGCAAAGTTCAAACCCATTTTTTAGTAATCTTCGTTCCGTCTCATTCAGCAACCTATCTGACATATTAACTACATTGTAATAGTTACTGCTAGATTCAGACCTATCTACGAGACTAGTGGTCCTGCTATGCATAGACATCAAATGATTGAACTTACGAATTTGTCTTTCTTTCGCAGCTATCCCTTGTGTTGATTTCACTTCCGATGCCTTGTTGTAAAGTCTATCAAATGCAGTTTGCGATATTGCAGTCTGCAGCTCCCAGCTCAGCCGATTAGCATGTAGGCGGATTTCATTCAGGCGTCGAGTTGTCATATAAATCCGTTGTCTCAGAAATGTTTTGCTTGCGTTGTAGGCTGCTTTGGTAGATGTGTAAGGTCTGTCCGGTGGTCTGACATCGAGGCTTTTAGGAATAATTCCACATTTGAGATATCTCATGTTGAAGATACGATGATTTTCCCAATTCGTTTCAACACCAGCCAAACGCACAAACTCACTAGCCAATTTTCGAACACGTGGTCCGTATAGTGATTTACTATATTGGAATATG
>CALYDF020009890.1:0-10454 GCA_944474145.2 Dicrocoelium dendriticum
GGAGGCACAACTATCAATGAAAACGCCACCTGCAGGACCGGACTCGGGGACGGTTTCAACAGTGGCCATAATATCCGGAGGGACACAGCAGAACACGAGCAAACACCGGGATCCGGGGCATCTGATACTTGACTATATACCAAATTCGTCTCTAGAGTCTACAACCCATCTACACAAAACGATTAGTCACCGACCCTATATTGGTCGGCGTAAACTCACTTGCTTCATCCATCCGATCGAACACACTTTTGATCTCCGAGAAGCTCTGTTGCATGCACAAAAATGCCTAAGATGTACTCAGCAAATTAGCTGAATTAAGACTTCGACACGCGTCACCAGCTTGGGAACTCATCGCTGTTACTGAAACGTGGTTGCGCTGTGAGATAACGGATGCCGAAATCGCGTTAACTGGCATGTTCGTTGTCCAGAGGGATGGAGCCAGCAAAGGTGGTGTTGTAGCCCTCTACTTTCGTAACAACCCGCAGTGCAAACCCATAAACAATTCGGAAACCAACGTACCTGACTCCATTTGGTGTAGTATCCGGCTAAGAGGGAACGATCTTGGCCCATTGGTTGTTGTTCACGGCACACCATCGTTTAATTCTGAGATGGACCGCAACTTGGTGGTTGCGTTTAGGCAACTAATAAACAGGAAGTACAGTCACATTCTAGTCACCGGTGACTTTAACTTACATGCTGTAGAATTCCAGGCCACACCAGGAGAGAAGTTCAAAGCAGATCTGCAAGATCTGGTTTCAGACTTCGCGCTTTATTGCCACTTCACTACGCCCACCAGATTCAGGGGAACTAACAGGTCATCCATATTGGACCGAATATTCACCAATGGAGAACTGATGGTCGAGAGAGTGATAATCGACACTCCTTTGGGCCGCAGCGATCATGCAACGCTAGTGTCTCATTACATGTGCTTCGCGGACTATCCTAAACAGCATGCCGAGGAATATCATGTTCTAACCAACTATGACGATCTGTCCTCATTGATGCAATAAGCTGGTCGTTCTGAGCCGAATTGACAGCGGAGGTGGCCTGCGGAGAATTCGTCAATATATTTAACAAGCTCGTGGCAAGGACATCTGAAACCAGATTCTACCGACCTAGAAGGATGTAGTCTTTCGTAAGGAGCAGCACACATAAATGCACGGCATTAACGGACTTGGCATGGCGCACCTACATAGCCTTCCCGAACGACGATACCTGGCATGTCTGCACAATACAAAGGAATCACTGTGTCAACCTCGTCCGAAAGGATAAACTGAAGAAGCAACATGGTCTAGTGGAAAAGTTGTGCCCCAACCTCAAAGTATTCTACAGACACGTAGACAATTCTTGCCCTGTTAACCGCGCTATTCCTGCTCTGCACATAGTGTGCGATTAGCCCAAACCGCACAAGAGGCGGCCAACATTCTTGGGCAACAAGTTGGCCGTGCCTTCCAAAGCGTGCAACCACCATACATCCTGCCTAAGCAGATAATGCCGCCATCACGGCTTAACCACATTCCTTTTACCTCCGCAGCTGTACTGAAGAGGCTGATGTCTCTGCGCGAGTTCAGCTCCCCGGGTGCGGACGGCATTCGCCCGAAGGCAGTGAAAGTTGCTGCCATGAGTTTAGCGGTGCCAGTAGCAATCTTCTTTCAACGATGTCTGAACGAGATACACGTCCCCACGATGTGGAAGCACGGAATCATCACGCCAATTTGCAAAAGTGGCAGTCGTGCTGAACCAACATATTATCGCCCGATAACATTACTTCTGTGATCTCCAAGGTTATGGAGTCCATTGTAGCTGAGGCTTTGATGGGGTACCTAGAGAACAACAAAGTTCTCGTTCCGGAGCAGCACGGACTTTGCCAAAATCGGTCCTGTACCACTAATCTGTTGATTGCTCGTGCAAGCTGGACGGAATCTGTGGACGCTGGTGTAGGAGTCGACGCGGCCTACCTGGATTTCTCAAAGGCATTCAACCGTCTAGACCATTACATTCTACTCCACAAACTCCAAAAATATGAAATCCGCGATCCTGTTCTGGGCTGGATAGGAGACTTTATTGTGCAACGTCACCTGAATGTGAAGGCTCGAAGCAACCTATCGGAATCCATCGAAGTTTCAGTGCGGCGTACCTCAGGGCTCGGTAATTGGACACCGCCTGTTCCTGCTTTTCATAAATGATCTCGCGAGCGTGCCATCTTCTAACTGTTTACTATTTGCTGCTGATTTCAAGGTATGGAAGTGGAGGATCACACAGCATTGCAGGAGGACCTGGACAAAGCGTACACATGCTCCATCGAGAACATGCTGCATTTCAACGTCACCAAGTGCAAATTTCTCAGCATACGGCGCAAGAGTATGTAATAGTACCCCTTGGGACCACAAACTCTACAGCGGGCTTCTCACGTGTGTGATCTCGGCATGCTACTTCAAGGTGTCCTCGGTTGTTTGAGGCAGACTAAAAAGCAGCTAAGAAATCAAATCAGTACCTCAGCCTTTTTCGCAGAGCTTTCGGGAAGTTTGACTCTTCAGTCTTTCCAAAAATGCTTAGTGCTTACGTGAGGCCGCACGCGGAATATGCCATTCAAACGTGACAACTGGCTCAAGCACCATCTCACCGCGCTCGATACTGCACAACGTAGGGCAAAGAAGTGCGGCAGAGGTTTGCCCAGCCTCCCCTACCCACTCAGGCAGATGACTCTCAAAGTATACAACGGACGTTATCGGCGTCTAAGGGGCGATCTGATAGTTGTGTATCAGCTCCTGAGAAGCCCCACCACTCATGCCATTCCTTTCTGATACTCAGTCAAAAAACCCCGCTAAGAGGTCATCAGTTTGAGCTGGTTAGGCAGTACAGCCGCCTACAATGTCGGCGAATCTTTTTCTCCCTTCTAGTGTCTCAGCCTTGGAACGTCCTCCCGGAATATGTAATTAATGCTCCCACCCTATCCCTTTTCAAAAAACACATTGCCGATACTCTGTCACATTTACACTACGTGCTATGGCCTATGACCACCGTATGCTGGCACTAATGCACAACAAACAGTGGTCGGTTCCATAACCCTACTTGAGAATGAGTCGCTACAAACCCCATGCACAAAATATGATAAACGCTGCTACTGTAGAAACTGGATTTCTGCATCCTGTCGACCCTAAATAGCTGCACACGAGTAAGTGTTGCCCTTGCTATATTTTTTTATTTCTCGCCTACTACGTGATCAATAACCACTCCCCTTAGTGCTTCGTGTGCGCACATTCTAATTTCAAACTCCCTTTATACGGCAGGGTAGTTATATCTGTAAACGCCCGAACCGACGATTCCATTATCCCTGATCTATCTTTTCTTACACTAACCATCCTACGGGACATGTCAACCACCTGCTATTTTACCCGTTACAAATCATTGTTCATCATTGTTCATATAAAGATCTCATAAGTGCTCCTGCGATGACAAATGCTATGACATTAGCAATCAAAGGAAGATTGGTAATGGGGTGTTAGTTTGCATTCCGGTGAACACGTCCTGCGATCTTTCACCTTTCAATTGACATGATTCAGCGGAGACTGAGGCCATAAGTACCGGTACGTAGTACGACTATCATAACTACCGCTGCTCAGGAATACGGGATTCGCGAGAGCGGATGTGGAATTTATAATCTCACGTATGATTGCTGGACAATAAATTCTGGTCCAGCGGACTATGTATGAAACCACATAATCCTACCAAATCACTCGATGTAGCATCAATCTCCTTCTTGTAACCTTATTACTGACCAACCTTCATGTCCCTTTGCAGACACGCCGAAGCTGGGGACCATGCACAGCACGGATGGCCATCTTGGGCTTACGGTGTGTCCAAGTTGGCTCTGAGTAAGGCTAGTTACATCTTGGGCGATACCTTGAAGAATGACCCTCGACATATCGTGATGAATGCGGTAGGTTACTTTCATTGGCTTGTTATTCTCCCATTTGTCTCCATTCGGAGTACATTTACTGTCATCGTTTCAGCTTGATGCGACGCTACATCAGGCCGGGACTGTAGCACCCTGTTCAAGTCGCTCGCATGGGCAAACTCTATGAACGGTAAATTTTTTGCGTGATTCCTTTCGGTACCGAAACCGGTTATGAATGGCAACACCTGCTTCAAATACGACCCCAGTGACCGAATTGACTGAGGTTTACTTCAAAGTAAATCCCAGTCCACAGTGTGACTGCGCGTTACAATTCGTTCATGCAACGTGGATTCCAAATAGCAACTCCAATGAATCCCTCTCTCTTACCACAAGCGGTGATGGCGCAGCCTTTTGGTAGAGGCATCGGTCGATCGGCATCTTAAGCATCATCGGTTCAAGTCACAGTGTAAGCAAAACGAGTCCAGTCGTGCAGTGCAATGTTGCGAGCAGGTCACATTAAATATTTAACCCAATCCCGGTATCTTCATGAATCACTATTTCCCATGAATGCCTGCTTGGCTGTTTCCAACTGTGTCTGTCACGCTTCATTCCGCGGGAAGGGCGGCTGGGTGAATCTCATTGTTTTCATCTTAAGAGGCTGCAACTTCTATTGCGTCATTGTCACTGACTCACTAGTAGGGGCTGTGATTACTGAAAAATAGGATCGTGGCGCATATATTAATAAGTGTATTTTTCCAACGACGGCATAAAATCCTTATCACCGCTTGATATCTTAATTCATTTTCTGTGTTTTGGGATTTCGGAGTGCTTGTCGTTACGACAAAGGGAAGATTGGAAATAGTCCTTAGGTGTTCCACCTATCAGTTGAATACCAAGTATCACGTGTTAATTCGGCTTATCATGTTATCACTGGTGCTATTTGCTAGACCAACTAACTGCGCATGTTCATAGATGTAGTTAAAATTCATCAAGCAATAGTTCCAAAAACTGGATAACTTAGTCCGCTGAAGGACTAGTGGTTGTTACCTATTCTAGCCGTATGCATGACATGACAGAATAAAGTTTTGTTGAAAGAATTCACGGTGTCAGCTTTTGGTTATTTTCCTTCTGCACCTTGGCATAGTTACCATACGAATAAAGTTTATACCTTTTCCCATTGCCTTTTTGCGTCCACTGACGTGTTCTATTTCTGTCTTCTTTCGCAGTGTTGCCCTGGCTATGTGGACACTGACATGACTAGTCACAAGGGAAAGAAGACGACGGAACAAGGTGAGCTTATTGACATCAGATTCCCAGCTTTTATGATCACTCATTAACTGTCTAAATAATTTGGTTGTCCAAGATTTTCCCTAAATTCTCCCACCTCGGCTCATATTCAAAAGCGAAGGGGTAGGCTATCGCTATCGGCCTTAATGTAAAGTCCCCACCGCCGCTTTCTACCGGCCAAAAATTCATGAGAATGTGCGGTGAAAAGGGGACAACCGTACACGTGCTATAGAAGCAAATAACGGTAGCTCTGATTGTTCACTTGGTGCTCGGAGTGCACGTCGGGCTGGGTGGTTTTGCTGTAAATGTTTCAGCACCAGTGTACTAATACGCAGCGCAACGAAGCTATGCGTTTAGTCTGACGGAAGAAGGCCGATTAGCGTTCATTTACCTACTGTGGCTCCCTTATGGTGAACGCCGGTCATTTACGGTTGTTGTCCCCAACATCCAATAGCCATCCAATGTTTAACAAAATTCGCGACATGCTACTGCGCGTGCAGTGACATGAATTTCTCTCTCACCTTTGTGGTGCGGACGTATGGAATTCTCGTCAGACGAGTGCTTTAGTGTTGGGCTCAGCTGAGAAAAACGTAACCTCTAATGACACACTGACATGAGGCTGTTGATCAGCGAGCGAGCCACAACGTGCTTCCGGCTGTCAGCTAACTTCGCGCTGAGTGAAGGTCATGGCCAACCGTAGGTGTTGGAGCGATCGATGTGTGCGTGTCTCGCTGGCTACGTGGCGGAGTCGGCTTAGGCAACCGAAACTGCAACGTGCATGTGCGCACGTGATGGCAGCTCAGCTGAGGACGAGGTTAGACATTGCAACTCTTGTCAATGTTATTGAATCACAGGTAATGGAGCACGAGCAGGCAATACAGTCGGGATCACGTAACGTTCCTGTCACTCAGCGCGTGCTGATTATTCGGCTGTACGATGAATGCGGTTTAAACGCCGCATAAGCTTCAAGAAAATACAATGCAATGAACGCAGGAATGCGTTCCGTCACCGCCCGGTACGTGCTTAAACTAGTGAAGAAGTTCGAGCAAACTGGGAGTGTGTGTGACATGAAGAGAACCGGACCGCCTCGCAGCACCACGGACGACTGTTCAGCTTACGCTGTAGTCAGTGAAGTGTCAAAAGTCCCGATCTCAGCATTCGTTGGATCGCACAGCACTGTGACACGACCCGATATGCGGTACACCAGATATTACTGGAAATAAAGCTTCGGAGGTTCCGTGCACTTCAAGTGCAGGTTTTGAACCCATGCGATCCGGAGAAGCGGCATGAATTTTGCCGCTGGTTTCTGCATCACGGGGATATTCGTTCTGTTATCTTTACAGATGAGGCATTGTTTCATCTGTACGGAACAATGAAAAATTACTGTTGGGCTACCAGCAACCCACAAACATTTACCGAAAAATGCGATTTATTTCCCATTACCTGGTTCCGTCCGCATTCGGAGCAAAAATCTTTCACCATCACATGAAACCAAGATTATTAATCAGAAGCCAAATATGAAGAGTTATAGTGTTGGGGGAATATATGGCGCCTTTACATAAGCTATGCTGACGTACGTAGCTCTGAGCAAATAATGTGTAGAGTTGGTTCGTGACAACAAGTTATCACACCGACTGGAGCCAGCAAAACAATTGCGTTCGAACCACAGCCTTATTTACAGACACGTGAATGCACTTCGAAAGTTGCAGCGTGGAATCGCACCACTCAATACGATTGGTGGCTAAACCCACACAACAAAAAAGGCGGACAGCCCCTCATTGCCCAGTACTGGCCTACATTCCAAGGGATACTAGCCTCAAACCTCATAATTGCTTCTATCCCAACACCATCAGTGTTATCCAGCATCAAATTCATAGCAAAAGTGATTCTGAAATAGCTACCATCCTTGGATAACCTTCACCCTAAAGCACTGCAGGCAGCAGCCATTCACCTAGCTCAGCCACTTGTCGGATTCTTTCAGAGAAGTCCGTCTGATCTTACCAATTACCGTCCGGTAACACTTCCCTCTGCACTTTCCAAAGTCATGGAAGCGATCATCGCTGACGTAACGATGGACTACTTGGAAAACGTAGGCTATGCATTATTAGGATAAGTTGGTAAATTTCTCCGTGAACAGCAGGTCTTTGTCAGAGACCGAACATCTCTGCCCGACTCTAATCGAGTGGAGTGCGATGATCTTGCGAGGGCCATCACCTCAAAAATTTTGCTTTCCCACATGACGTTAAAAGTTGGCCGGGGAACAAGAGAATGGACGACCACAAGATCCTCCATGTGCGACCTAGATGGGACCTGGCATTAACAGGTGAGGAATTCACTGTCATTAAATGTGTTCAATTGACACATTATCCACATCCGCCATAGATATGCCTATCTCTAGAATATTGGGGCATATGACTTGCAGACAAGCCCTCAGGAACTTGACCTCGGTGTGCTGGTGCAGGACGACTTCGGTTATTCCAGACAGTCGGAATCCAAAAGTGGTAACCAGCACGTTGTTAGCTTGCGGATGGCATTCGAAAGTTTGGATTCATTCATCTTCTCTATGATACTCCATGCCTACGTGCGTTAACACGTCGAATACGTAATGCAGGCTTGGCACGCTTGGCCAAACCGTGACATTGCAACGCTTGAAACTCACCATGGTCGAGCAGCGACTAAATACACTTGGAGTGTTCAGTAGACACTACTGGTGGCTAAGTGGAGACCTCATATTAGTCTACCAGATACGGAAAGATCCCACGTACACATGTTGCCACCTACTACAACTCATCCCGAACACGAACTTTACAGGCAATAGCCTGAAACTGAGTCAACAACACAGTCGGCTTTTCATTAAGGCTGGACGAACCTCAGCACATAGCGACTCAGTGATTTCGCCGTAAGTAGCCATTGAACGTTTCGGTGCCTACGCTGTTTATGTGCTCAACGACAGCCTGGACGTTAAGAATTCTATCCGGCCGGACGCATCATTAGCACCGTTTGCCAGCAGACCAGTTTAGTCGTTAAGACATTTATGAAAGAGGATAAGTATATTAACAGAAATGTATTGGGACGATCATCTATGCTAGTGAAGGATATGTTCAAAATGTCCGCCGGCCTTCTGCTTACGATGCAGAAACCGCTTGATGCAATTGGCAAGCACTTTCTCCAGTGTATCTCTCGTGATTGCGAGACCTTTGTTCACAATATTTTCTTTCAATTGATCCAATGTACGCGGCATTGTTTTGTACACTCGCCGCTTCAGATAGCCCCATAGAAAAAAGTCCGTGTAACAAGAAAACTGACGCAAGCGATAAGGAACACCTTTCCGGCTGCAGAGTTACGATGCATCTTCGCCACGAATAAGCTAATTCCTGTGTGCAACAAGAACAGACTGCCGAAGCTGACCTCTTCTTACGTTATCTACCGCATTGAGTGCACTTGTGGGGCAGCATACATTGGTCGGACGGCTCGTCAACTGTCACGTCGCATTAAGGCACATAGCCCTAAATGGTTGTTGAACGGAGGCACCGGAGTGCTTACAAGCGGTATTTTGTCTCATCTGTTTGAATCAGGTCACCAGATTAACCTCCCGAATGCCTTTACTATGATTTATCAGGTTCCAATAAGCAAATTGAATGGTACGCGTTTAAGGATGCTCGCCACTGCAAAGGCCATTGCGATCCGCATACTCTAACCCCCGTTGTGCTCGCAGAAAAAGTTTGTTCACTCTCTATACCTGCCCTGGCCGAAAAGCCATCAGCCTAGCCATCACCCTGATATCGGGTCAGTCATTGTGATTATGTAACCCTCAATCGATCTGTGTGCATGAGACAGCGGCGAACTATTCGCTGTCTAATCATTGACTGAGTCAGATCAGAACAAACCACCGAACCAATCACTATCCATCCCTTTGCAATCTAACCTTATATGATCGTACCGGTCCGTAAATGAAGCATTGAAAACAATTGTTTGCCTCAGACTGATGTTCTTGATGAATCACTGAGAATGTTCCATTTGTTATTATGTAATTACTGTTATGTAAATAGCACCGTACACCTTGGATCCACCTTGCTTTTTGAACTATTCGGCATCGATTGGTACGTGTGGCTTAACGACAGCGTTTTAGTCGTCACAGTGCTCAATTTCGGTTAATCGCAATGCTAATCACCCGCGGATCTCTATTGACGAAGGATTCAAATAATTCAAGGCAAATCCCTGTTGACGCCGTTTCCCACTCTGGCTCTTTGGCTAGCTCTAGGAATACAACTAGTAGTACGCGCTCACAACTCCTGCATGCTGAGTTGAAAGAAAAGCAACACAAGTAAAAGTTAGAACTTGAAGCTAAGGAACAGGAACTAAGAAAACAGCGTAGACTATTAAAGGCTAGACAAGAGGTTGAATTCGCTCAGTATAATGTCTTGCTAGAAGAGGAACAAGGCGACGTAGACCTACACGCATTTCCAGCCTATTCGTCAAACAGTTGACGAGTTTATCACAGAATGTGTCGCGGCAGCTGCGAATCAACCATCCGCTGACCGTTACGCCGATTCGTCAGTAGACTGCCCCGCAGCCATGTTTGGAAACGCCGTAGCGTCAGCTCTTGTCCCACTAATTGCAGAAACGGGTCTCCCTAAAGTAGAGCTGGTTTATTTTGATGGGCACCCGGCTGATTACTAGAGGTTCATAAAGCAATTTGTGTTCTACGTGGAGTGCAAAGTTGTAGACGGCAGAAGACATCTACTCTGCTTCATTCCTTACTGTAAGAGGCGAGCTAGGCTGGTTATAGGTAATTGCGTAATGCTGCCACCCGGTCACGGTTATGAGAGAGCCCGACGAATCCTACGAGACCTCTTTACGCAATCACACCACATCGCTAGAGCCTCGATAGGAGGCCTATTTCAAGGCGCGAAGGCAATTCCCTACAACGCCGACGCGCTGTCGAAACTGGCCATTAAGAGGCAGAACTGCCACTTTACATTGCAACAAATTAACCATGAAGCAAATGTGATCTTCCACCACCCTATAAGAAATAGTTCGTGACTCACGGAAACCCCTGCAATACAAATGGGCCGAAATCGTTGCTCAGTTAACGCTCAGCGATCACGAGCCTGGTTTTTGGATTTAACTACATTCTTTTCATCGTGAGCCCGCATATCTCGCAGCCGATTAGTGCAGTTAGCCGATAGATCACCCCGTGTCGTCGAAACAACACTTAAGTGAGCTCTTCAAAAGCAGAAGTATCCGGTGTTAAGTAGTCATTACGCTA